>PPHD01007241.1:0-14024 GCA_002909625.1 Bambusicola thoracicus
TCCATATCCTTGGTGTACAAAATCTGATGAATTGCAGAAGTTACCACAGTGACATAAACAGACTTTAGACCCTGCTGCCTGTGCTGTCATTCCAAGACTGTATTTTTATGTTGTTTCAAACACTGGGCTGTTTGTGTATGCTAATCCAACTCCTCTGCTTTGTTTAAGTTAAGGCTTCAGCTGAGCAGCCTATTCTTTCTTGCACAGCTCTGGAGAGCAACAACTTTAAGTGCAGTTGACAGTGTTACTATCTCAACCTACGTGTATCAAATGCTCCTCTTCTTTACTGTATTCCCTTCTTTCTTAAAGAAGACTGCAGTGGCTGCACTCTGTGAGAGGGATCTGGGTTTTCTCAGGCCTGGCATCACTTGGTACTGAGACCATCGAGAGCATTGCAGAGTCTTCAGGAGCATTAGGGAGAAGTAAGGAGGTGGATGTTTACTCTGTCAGGGTCCTGACCTCACTTTCAGGAGGTGAAGCAAAGAAAGTGTGTTTCACATATGTCCCTTCTGTAGTCTGGTGCTTGCACTAGAGGCTGCTGTAGGAAAGAGGAGATTGTACACTGAGGGTGCACTGCTGTCCTCTGGAAGTGAAGGAAGACAGGAGAACTAACAACAACATCAGTAGGAGGTCAAAGTCCTTTGTCTTACTTGTCTCCCACCTCAGATAAGACTCTGTTTGCTGTTATAGACAATTTGCTAGTACTTTTGAGCTCTGCAAAGATCCATGAAGACGGTGGGAAAGCTGCTGGGTTTTTTGTGTTGTCTAAACTTGTCTTCCAAACTAATTTTTAACAATTTGTCTTGGGACACCTCAGGCCAGATGGGAGGTTAGTCTGAATTTGTTTGAAATCCCTTCTGAGGGAAATTGTGAGGGAGAAAGAAAATTGTAGTGGAATACAGAGGATCAGTGTTAGTTGTTTGTTCTGGTAACTATACTGTGGTTCTAGAAAGAAATCATAACAAAGTAGGTTGACTAATGCCTTGAATTTTGTTTCCATCCACAAAAAGCAGTCTCTGTACTGCAAACTGAATTTAATATATATGTCTAAAGGATTTTAGAATTCAATTAACAACTCCTTTATTCAATTAGGAGCTCCTTGGTTTTAATCTGTCCTGTGGGTTGTTGCTCTGTCTTCAAAATAATTTTATTCTGTTTCCATGACTCTCTGTTACCCGTTGTGCCAAATCATTGCATGAGATAAAGGACCAAATGCATCAGAGAAAGTAAAACCATTCTTTTACCACCAGGCATGTTTCTTGCATCCAATGGGGAAGAAAACATTTATTGTACCTTGTGCTTTTCACAGGCCACATTTGTTCACAAGCTGAACCATGCTGATCTAGGGGCTTGTCACAGCAATACGAGAAAGGCAGGTGCGTGTCTACCTTAAAAAAAAAACAAAAAAGCTTGTGTAATACAAGTGTAGAATGACTATTAAGTAAAAATAAGGTATTACATGTCCAAGATCGTCCAGTTACTGGTAGAATAAGTCAACCATGAGGCATATCAAAGTCATCCAATTATCCCTTTATTTCGATGCTAACTTAAGGGCTTAATTTCACTTTTCACAAAAACAGAACTGTTCTTGTAATAAGGGCTTCTGATTAAATCTACTGAACATTGAGGATCTGAAAATAAATCTAGAATACCTTGGAAAATACAGGAAACCAAAGTCTAGAAACAGTTAGAGCTCCAGTGGCTGTGTTTCTCCCTCTCTATTATGGATGAAGATGTTGTGTATCTGTCTTTGCTTTCTTTCTGCATGGTAGAAGGCAATTTTGTAGGTTTGTTGTTGTTGCTAATTATTATGATTATTACTATTCATGCTGCTGTGTCTTTTGATTGGAAAGAATGCAGTTTTGTGGTATGGTATGGAGGAACAGGACATCTGTTCCTGGCTCCTACCATGATATGGAAGTGTTTTGGATAGATAAGGAAGGAGTAAATGAGATCAGAACAAACAGAATAAGCTGAGAATGTTTATAATAATTTTTAAGAAATATTGAAGTGGGAACTTTGGGGAGAGGTTGGCTTTTCTGGGGACTGTACTGCAGTGGGGTGAGGTCCTCATGTTTCTCATAGCCAGTTTGGCAGGGTCTGTGTCATGTTCTGTTGCTCTTGCTTTGTGATAAACAGTTTCTAGACAAACGTCTGAATCATCTGTAGATGACAATTCAGATTTACAGATCTTTTGTTATCAGGACACTTGCATTCCAGCCTAATAACCCTGGTGACTGATTAACCCTTTTTGTTGACAAGTCCTGTAGAGATGGGCTGGAACTCCAAATTCCTAAAATGTTAGAAGACTTTGCCTACTCTGCAAGAATCTTTTAGCACACGCTCTGCAGTTAGACCAGCTGCATATAATCCTGCTCCCACATTTTTTCTCTTTAACGTGCTACTTTTTGACTTCAGAACAGGGCTAGCAGCTGTGATTGCTTGATAATTCTGTCTTTGTCTTTGGTCTCTTTGAAAATATGCTCATAGAGTTTAGGGGAGACCATAAAGATCATCTAGTTCAGCTATCAAACTATCACCGTGTCCACTAACCCACATCTCTCAGTGCCATGCTACATGTTTCTTGAAAACCTTCAGACATGGTAACTCCACAAAATGAAATCATTATTCACTCATAAATGTTATGAGTGAAAATTTCATGTGTTAAAGATGCCTCCTACTACTCACAACTTCAGCTCAACCTTACAATCTGCAGTTATTGAACACGAGGTGATGCCAAACCTCACCCTTTGTTTGCTGCTCAATCCCAACTCAGTGGGCATGCTTTTTGACCCAGTCCCAGTCATTCTCCACCCACTCAGTCTCTTCCCGACTCTGTCACTATTTCATCTGCTTGTCCCCATTCACCCTCTATTGCTCAGTCTCAGTTCACCAGGTCTCTCACTTGCTTAATACAACCATTTAGTTCTGCATCAACAAATACTCTCATCTGGTAGCAGCCCATCAAAAAGGGGTAGCTACAGCAGCTCCACACATCAGGTACTTTGCCAGGGCAGTGCTGTTGTTGCATCTTACAATACACGTGATTTTTTTTTTTGTTCTTCTACATGTATGTTCCTCATTACATTAGTGCAGAAAAGGCCTGTTCTTACTTGGTATGTATCCCAATGTGGCTGTTTGGAGGTTTGATGCCTCTCTGAAAGGAAATGTCTTGAGTTTTGCAGTCCCTTTCATGGTTCATTTCTCATGCACAGGGTAGTTAAGTGAGGAAAGCAGACTGGAGCAGTCTGTATGTGAAGGTGAACACTATGGGGAGAACAGCTTCACATACAGTAATCATGGATGAAAAAGGATAAGGTTTTTGTTGGAGTTTAGATGCTCAGAAAAGTTGCTTAAAAAAAGTATTCAGCTTTAAAGAAAATCCACTATGTTTCCCCAGCTAGGTTTGTAGTTTTGGTTCTCTTTTTTTGTGGGGAAAAAAATGTAATGGAAGTAGGAAAGGTTCAGCAAAAGTTGGTAATAGTGATCAGGTATGTGAAATGTTTTCTGCATGAGAAGAAATTTGGTATAATAACCTTCAGCCTGAAGGCGATTGCTGTGCAGAGAGCATTAAGGAAGCCCATGAATAACAAGTAGATAGTAAATGAAACTGCTGGCTGCTGTGTAGAGCTAGGAGACATCAGGTGCGACTAGCAGGTTGGCTCAACATCTAAAAGGAGATTATTCATCTCACTACATGAGACTGAGCTTCAAAGCTCCATGCCATAGGGTGGTGTGGATGCTGAAAGATTATATGGATTCAAAACTAGTTGGGTAAAGGTCATGGAAGAAGAAATCTGTTAGGGATTAAATACAAAGATCTGGCCTCTAGTTGAAGCCACAGACTGGAAGAAGGGAAGCTGTTGCGTGGTGGTATTGCCACACACTTGTCCTCTTTTAAGCTCTTCCTTAAACATCTGACTTTAATCCCTGTCAGAAACAAACTAAGGGGCTAGAACTGTTCCCGGTAGATTCCCCTGCAGCTGTTCCCATGTTTGTATGCTGTGGGCTTTTTTCAGTGTGTATGAATTTTGTCCTTTTTCTGTAGTGAATTGAGAAGACAACATGTCTAAAGACAATGCTGCAAATAAGTGTTCTCTTGGTGCAACACAGTAAGTATCTTTTGCAGCTCTAACTCACCTGCTCCTCCATGTGGCTTCTGCCATCTTTTTTCTGTATAGTCTGGTTTATGCTTCACATTTTTAGTAAACCTTTCCAGACAGTCATAGGGATGGAAAGGAGCTTATAATACAACATAGATTCTGTAGAGAGTGGTGGTGGTATTCAGACTTGCCTAGAGAAGCATTTAGCTTCCCTGGAGTGCTCTGGTAACAGCCTTCACAGACTGTTTTGTTAACTTAATTAACTGGATGAGAAAGAAGTTCACAGGTAAGGGTTTTTTTCCTCAATTGAAGTCTTTCATTTTTTTGACTAATTGGAGCAGTGCCAAGGCATTCATTTTTATGTGTATTTGTTGAAGTATATTTAAGAATTGTGGAACTTAAGAAGTGTTGCTGAGTAGCACTGTGAATCTGATATGTTTCAGCAATAATGCTTTTTCTAGGATAGTAAGATATGAAGCTCTCCAGAATCTTCTGGAATGAGTGAACAATATGAAGGGCAGTGCAAGAAAAATAGAATAGTATAAATCCACAATACTGAACTTTCTTAAGTTAACAGCGTAGTTCTGGAGCATGCATGTGGATGCATCGGTGTATAATGGTGTGGAATAAAGCTGGAAATAGGTACGTAACTTTCTGAAGTAATAAATGAGTTATTCATGAACAGATGGTACAGGATTATTATATGCAGTGTTCATCTAGCTTGGGTCCTGAATTACAGTAGTACTAGGAAACAGTGTAAGACTGTATTAAATATCATGCTGGGGAGGAGGTTCTCTGTTGCAGTTTAGATGCTCTCTCAGCCTATTGTTATATGGAGTTTATTAAGGCTGAGAGATTTATCCTCCAGTACTTTATTCCTTTCTGAACCAAATTAAATTCATAGTCTCCAAACATTTGGGGAAATGGATACCCCAATCTAATAATGCATTGTGTTTGATAGAAACAGGAGGGGAAAAAAAGGGCTTTTGGCTATGAAGATTGTAGATAAAGCACTGTATTTCATAGTGTTCTGTTGTTCTTTGCAGATGTGTACAGAGTAAAGAAATATTATGGACAGTAATGTAAGAACTACTTGTAAAACCATATTGTATAGCTGTACCCTGGGAAACTTCACTAACAGTGAAATTCAGCTACTATGCTCCTCCTTCCCAGGACTTATTGGAATCATTCTTATAATGTTGAGATACTTGTGGTGTGTCAGAAGGATGTAAGAGTGTTTATATGTTTATGTACTTAAAACAGAAGAGTCAGGGCAACTCTGCACTAGGGGAGTTTGTCATGAGCCTGTAGTTACTGGAAGAGAAGGTAAAGAAAAAGCTGTATTATGCTTGTGTGATTTGTCAGGGAGAGAGAAATTGAAAAATATCCACATGTCAACTTTTCAAAGGGTTAGAATATTACTGCAAAGTTGGGATGAGGAATTGAAATAGGAGGAATTGCCACTCTTGTGCCTAAAAAAAGAAAAGCTGTCAATCTTATAACCTGCTGTTCAGCTCATTAAACAAATAGAAAATCATTGTTTTTACAATAAACGAATCTGGAGAGAGGGGGAAAGAAGACCATGTTGATGTCCATCTATTTTTAACCTTCAGATGCACTTGGCATTTGTTTTCCACATTTTTTTCCCTTTGCAAGCAGTGGAGCTAGACTTGTAGCATGCAGCGTGGCTTACATAACTTGTGACTTAGAAATTCTGTGATTGCTTTTTTCTTCTGTAAGAGCTTTACTTTTAAAGACTTTGTATCTGACCACTTTAGTCCATGAGTTGATTCACTGCTAAGTGAAAAACATTGCATGAACCTACTTGGTACCCATTATGTGTACTGAATGCTTAGAAGTATTGAAGTCAACATCACAGCAGAGATATGGTACTATGGTTAGGCTGCGGTTGGACTTGATGATCTTTGAGGTCCCTTCCAACCTGAGTAATTCTATGACTCTATGATATGTTGGAAGTTCAGTGGAAGAAATAATGAAGGGGAAGTTTAAAAGATGATTTTACACAGTATTAGAAGGTAACAACTTTTACCCCACACTTGTGCTGTGCATGTCACTTGACACATTAAAACAATGAAGACGGGAATATTTTAGGATACTCCGCATCTCTTTTCATTGTTTGTATAACCTGGCAACTACCTTGAGCAATCTCACATTGGCATTTCTGGTTTGTTGCAAGACTTGCTTATACACTATGGCTTCAAAAACTAGATTGTGAAGAGGCAAAAATTCTTCAGTTCTCTGTGAATTGCATGTATGTTCTTTGATGCTACTCAGCTGTTACTTAATTGCCACCAATTACTCTGTAAGCATTTGGATAGTGGTGGTGGAAGTTTTGTCTTACATGCTCCAGACGCTCTGAGCAGTCAGAAGCAGTAATGTAGACAAGCATTCAGCCCTGGCGCAGGCATAATCCATATTGTCATGGCAAAACACGTGAAGTAAAACTGCTGGTGATATGTATGGTGGTTTATTTTCTGCATTTTGAACAGGGAAGATGGATTTGAGAAACCACCAAATGCTAACTTTTGTTGCTTTCTTACCAGGCGTCTCTCAAATGGGAAAACAGCAAATGGATTTAATTTTTGAGCTTTGCAGCCAGTTGATGATCTGCCCTTTAGCAGAACTGCACTCCAGGTTTAAGGAGACGGGAATGGTAATGTAGCTTGTAGTTGTTGGTGGGGTTTTTTTGTGAACTGGGATGAATGAATGAGATTTTCTAAAGGAGATACCCAAATGCTAATAGCATTGTGGAGTTTAGCTGGAGGAAAAGCAACTTCTGATAGTCTTCTTTCCCCTCTCTCATGGTAATTTTTGTAGTGCACTTCACTGCTCAGGCTCTTCAGCTGACACAAAGTCATTGCATAAACTGTCACTTTGTTTTGCTTTTTATTTCTTTGCACTAGTTGTAGCACAATACTCCTTCACTTTCCTGAGGCATTTTTTCAGGTGTAGCAGCAATAATACATGACCATAACTGGATCTGAAACCTGTAGCTGCTGACCCACCCGTAGTCTCTTCAGATTACTTTTACTGACAGAAAATATTAAGGAGTGATGCGGCATCACCAAACTTCTGCAGTTTGCTTTAAGGCATGGTTGGGAAAAAATCTATTGGGCTAATAAGTGAAATGGTGCTACCGTAGGAAGTTCTGGAATTACAAACGGGTATAAATCCCTTCACAAGGGAGGACCATACCAGGAAGGAAATGTTAATGTGTTTTGTACACACTCTTCTCTTCATGTCTCAAATAGGCTGCAGATAGGATGCTGACTTCAGCAAGGCTGTGATCTGATCTATTCTTGCTGTTGTTACTTTTTTTCCTTAAGCTCCACAATTTTTTAATTGCTGCTTTATTGTGCGTTTAAGTCCTCAGCTTCCACAGCCTGGTTAGCATATTATCTTTCGTGGTGTTCTGCCAATGTTAATGGCATTAAAGCAAAAGGAAGTTCTGGTTCGTTGTTTATATCTAAAATGCAGAGTGGATCTGATAGGTTGCTTACATCAGTGAAACTGAAACTTCATACCTGATGCCTCAGTCTCTGACAGGCTTTAATCCCAATATATTCTGTCCCCCAAAGGAATAGTGCTTAAGTTTTTGCTAAATCAGATTAATTATGAAGAAGTGTAAACAAACAGCACTGAAAAGAGTTGGAGAAGAATTTGGTTTTGTTTTGTGCTTAGCTATGTAGTACTGTAAAGAGTGGGAATGGTACTGTGGAAAATGATTACTTGCTAAAATTCTAAAGAGAGAATGAATGAAAGCCAAGTAACAGTGTGACAGAATGAGATGAATGTGAAGCAAGTCGCATGGTGAGACATAAAGGAATTAACAGAAATGGGAATGAAGTTAAGACTGAAGAAAGAATTGAAGTTCTATTTAAGATTTGATAACAAAGTTGTTTTAGCACTGTGACAGTCTGCATAGCATCCGGAGGCCTGATCTGTTCTATCATGGTACTGCTGGAGTTGTAATATGCTCAGTACTACATGTGTCTGTATTTGGCTTGGGAAAATAAGACAACCTGCGCTGGTTTTGAGAGGGAGGTGTTGGGGTGAGGGGGTAGAGGGGAACAAAAGACAAAACTAATAACAAAACCCACCCACCCTCTCAACCCAAAGCTTTTAAACAGTCCAGAATTGCAACCCTGTGTTTAGCTGGCAGTGGGCATCATCTCCTTCACTGCAACTGCTTTAAACTCATGTAATGATTTGAAAGGTCCCATTGTCTGTGCATAGTCAGGTGCAATGTCTCCCCTTATTGTAACCACAGATCACAAATGCTGTTGAGTTCTCCCGTAGATGGCTAGATGTTTTTTCACCTATTTGCTGTCCTTCTAGTAATAAATCATTTCTACACCAAAGTGTTAGGAGGGTTAAGAATTTGCGTGATATGAAAGAATAATAGAATTAAAATGCTTTGACTTTCATTATTCCAGATGGTAGCAAAAGCAAAGCAAACCTAATTATGGTGTTATCCTGCTTGTGCTTGCCTATGGTTGTGATTGTATCTCATGTGATACTGTGCTTCCTGTTCCTCTGAAGTCATTTCTGGGCTGCTTCTGCACTTAGTCTCCCTGCTGCTGTGGATCTGTCCTAGATTCTTTTCTCTGACCCTGTAAAGGGATATTTTTACTGTCGAAAAATGGAGGAGGAGGAGAGAAAGTAGGCAAATGGTATTGTCAAGTTCTGCAACATTACTGTAAATCCAGTAGGTGCTCTTTGTTTTATTATTATGAAGTGGCCCAAGTTTCAAATGAGTTAAATAGGCAGGTTAACAGAGCAAGAAGGAATTGCTGTTCTTGTTGGGGATCTGAACCTCGTCAACCCTTGGTTTTTAAGGAGAGTGAGCCATTAGTCTACTCTTTTAAATTGATAACCAGTATTGTATTGAAGAAAATAATGTATTCCTCACCTAGCTTTTTCTTACCTGGCAGCTATGTAACTAAAGCCATAGCTGTAGTCTGATGCTGTTGTGATTACTTTCCTATGTTCATAGTTGAAAATGATGTGAGCATTGTTTGTGGCTCAGCACTCATCTGTGCTTTGAATATGGGGCTTTGCTGTTCAAGTTATTGGTGGATAGGTCAGATTTGCTTTTGTGTGTTAAATAAAAACATTAATAGCATGGTGGAATTGAAAGTTTTAATTCAAACAGTATGTGCTGAAATCAAGGAATGTGTTACTCGGCCTTTGGTCCTGGCTAAGCAAATTGCATCCAGGCATTTGAGATTCTCAACCACAAATGAAAATATTCCACTGTTTAACAAACTGAAATACTTCATGTTCCAGAGACATGAGATGGAGAAGGCCAATGGAGCACAGGCCTTGCTGGCTTTGGTGACCTGCTGCAAAATAAGAGGACTTGTTTCTTCATCTTCCAAATGGAGGAAATCTCAGCTCTTTTTTCCTAAATATCCCATTCATGGTCTTGAAGAGCGTAAAAAGAAGCAATCTGATTGAATCTTTAGTTTAACAAAAATCAGAAATTAATGTCACACTTTTTGAGCTAATGGCCCTCGTGCATTTGCTTAGAGGTTACATGCCATGCTGCATGTGATTAAGACGAGGAGCTTGCGTGACTGTAGTAAGTGTGTCACATCCTCCCTTCAACTTTGCCCTTCTTGGAGATGCTGGCAGTCTCCCTGTGGTTTGCCCACTTGCCAGCTGGGAGTGGCTCGAGAAAACTTCACTAACCTGTGGATCTGGTTCTCGAGCAAACTTTCAGACTTAACAGTATCTCGGGACTCCTTGCCAAGCCCAATTAGGAAAGAGGGAAGGGCATTAGGGCAGGCTTTCAAAATTTGGCAGGGAACTAGTCTGTAATTTTGTGACAAATTTGTGCTTATTCAAATTGTGTTGTGTAGGGGATTGCTGGTTTATTCTCTCCTTGACAACCCAGTAAACTCCTTTGTAAACATGAGACTGCTGTGGAGCTCCCCTCCTCTATGCAAGCCTTCCCCCATCTCTGCATGGTGGTGGTTCTGGATGTGCTTGGAGGGCAATGGGAAAGTAACTGCTTTGACACTGAATGCTTTCCCTTCCTTTAATTTATCTAGGTATGAATTCACTCATCTATGCTACTACTACAGTTGCCCTCTTCATTCTGCAGTGGAACTGTCAGAAAAACAGGAGATGGGGAATTATCTCTACAGTGGCTTCTCTTCTTCTGTGAAGACTGTCAGTAATGCTTGGCCCTGTCAAATGATTGTTAGTTGTTTATAGGGAGCTTTAAAATTATTCAATCTTTGACTACCTTCCTTTGTCCTGGTCAAATGTGGTTGTTTTTCTCCGATGTGTGAATTTGTCTGCAGTATATATATCCTACACAAGAGATAAGGGAAAATGGTTCAAGAACTGTATTGCTCGTGCCTTTCTGGATTTTTGTTTACTTTAGGACGCAGTTACTCAGAAAATCATGTTTTGAGCACGAAAAAACACAAATTCAAAACATCAAGGACATAACTGCTTTCTTTTTTCATCTTCCAGGCATTAAAGCAGACTTCTTTTTCCAACCACTATAGAATTATAGCTAATAAAATACAAATTGTAAGTCACAAGTAGGATTCTGGTTCAAAGAAAAGGACTTCTGAAAGGGTTTTCTATGATACTAAGCAGGGACCCAATAACTTATGCAACTTTTATTGTCTCTTTGGTTAGCAGATTTGTTTACCAGTTCTTGTAGTTGTAGTAGTACCTTGCAGTACGTAGTAAAGACAAAAATCAGTGTAGCCTTCACATATACTCCTGATGTTGGAGGGCCTTGATAGAGACATGGGTCATCTCCTTGATGCATGTCTGTCTTGTGTTACTAGAGAATCTGCAGCAAAACAAGAATGTTGCCCTCTTCTAGCAGGTGGGTGGAGGGTGCTGGGGCATAGCACCAACTATTAACTGCTTTTCAGGTTTGCACTGAAATGGTAGAAGCACCTTCAGTGGACAGCCCAGGTAGGCTTCGTGTTTGCCTTGCCATTTCCTGTGGATCTATCTGTTTGGACTCATGCTAGTCTGAAGCTGTGTGTGCAGAAGGTTCTGAGAGTGAATCCAGATCCATCTTCCTGCTGTTGTCACTTATGGCCTGGCTGGAAGGTGCTGTTGCAGGCTTGTGCTGTCAGGACATTGATGGGGTCACAGATGGCAGGAATGGGCCCTAATGAGGTGTCTGGGGAAAGTTCTCTCAGCAGTCATCTGTGAGCTGGCTTTTATTCTACATCTGTGTGCATCCAATACCTTGATCATTCATGGGAGCGTAGGATGGGGTGTAAGAGACAGAAGGGCTATCAGAAGGAAAGAGGAAATGGGTCTTGATATTAGGCTTTGGAGAGGAAGAGGGGCAGTCCTGAGGGAGAGAGGAAATATGGATATTATTGAGCTTTTCCTTATGTTATGTAGAGGAAGTACATCAAGTTCATGGTTCACCAAGTTTATTTTCCCTGTCTTTCTACTTGTTTGCTTTTCATCCCATGACAGAGCATTAGCCTAATCCCTGTGTGAATGACATAACTTTATAACAGATTGTCCTGAATAGAAGCATTGCATGAGATACCTACAGGGTCGCCTCTAGAAGCTTTGGAGAGGAAGTGAGTCATGAGCAGCCCTGGCTTTATAACTTGTCACTCCTGTCCTTTGCTAGCTGAAAGGTGTACTGGAATTTTCCAGGTACAGCACTGGGAGAGGTGAGAGGGAGAGCGCGTAGGCTGGGATTTAGGCAGGGAAGGGCTTGGCACTGGGAGAACTGTCCGTGCACTCAACTTGTGGTAAATGAGGGAATACCAAAGGATAAAATTAAATCGGGAGGGAAAAGCAGCAGATGTATTTTAAAACACATCTAATGCTGTCTTTGTGTTTATTATCTTTTTATTACCATTTTCCTTTATTAATTTGAAACATACACTGAGTTTTTTTTCTTTCTCCGGCATGGATTTCAACACATTTTTGTGCCTGTGCCAGGAACACTGTGTTCTGTTAAGTCATTTCGTGACGTTGAGCACTGGCCTGAAGCCAAGCTGGGTCAAGTTCATTCAAATAAGTTTCAGTGTTGGCGCTCTCTCTGTGAGCAGTGCTAGTCCTGCCTTCTCATGATAGGGGGCTCTGTTGTGTTAGTTTTCCAAATTGTTTGGGATTTCAGGTTTTTAAGTAGTTTGGGCTTTTGAGTTGTCTTTTAAGTTTGAGTAAGGAGTTTAGAAAAGAGAGGGAAAATAAAAGCCCATATTCTTGTGTGAATCTATGAGGAGAGAAAAAATAGATTGGTCATAGGGTTATAGAGCAGAACAAAATCTGCAAGCTGTAGTGTTTTGTGTGTTCCCTTCTGTCCTCTATTTTTTTGCTCTTACCCTTGTGATGATTTTAATTGGTCTGTTTTGTCTTTAAAGCAGGAGCTACCTCTGAGGTTCCGGTGACAAAATCCAGCCCATGACAAAAATAGTTGAAGTGACATGTAATGCATGAAAGCTTCAATGACTCTGCTAGGTTAATTGCTTCCCTTTCCTACAGGAATTTTTGTCTTGCTCTCTAAGCTCTTTGAGCTGCTCTTAAATGCGCTAATTAAAGAAATCCTTTCTTCAGGATGTGCTTCTCATATACCAAATTGTCTTGTGTTACAGTGTTGAAAAGTCAGGTTGGTTTTGTCTGCCTCTTTATTCCAACTTCCCTTTCAGGGACTGTGTTGTTGCTACTTTGCATAGTAGCACACTTTTCCTTCCTGTAACCCTACCACAAATCGCACTAGATTCCCTCCCCTTCACTTCCAGTAACTGCTCTGTGAGCAACAATTTTGGAACTACTGGCAAAATAAGAGTCTTTGACAAGCTCATAAAATCCCCACAACAGGACAGTAGTTGCAGTGCCAGAGACGACATTGGTACGAGGGCTCTAAGACAACTGCTGATGTTTTAGTAGTTGATGAGAAACCCATTCTTTTGTTTGCTTCTGGGATTTTTTTTTAATTAAGAGTGAAATCTCTGGGGAAAATCAATGTTTGTGGAGAAAAGGGATTAATTTCAAAGAGAATGGAGAAGTGAATTTACGGGTCATAATTTGAGTATTTTTTACTCTCTTACTTGGACAGGTTAGCCATTTTATTTATTCTTTCTTTCTAGATTCTATGTCTTGGCTCACTTGATATTTGGCTTTTAAGGGAGAGAAACATAGTAGTGTCAGGTTCCCATGATTCAACACCCACTCTTAGGTTACCTGTCCGTGCTTGCTGCCTTATCTTCTCTGTGTGGGAGAGTGGAGGATGATCAGATTTGTGTTCATCACTAGGTGTCACTCACTTGCAATTACTTCAAGTATGTTTCAGGGCAAAAATAAAAGAAACTCTTGCTTCCTACCTCACCCAAATTGGGCGTGTGGGGGAAGGAAATGGTGTGAAATGTGGAAAAGAATTTTTTTCCCATCCTTCTTTCCCATAAAACTATTGTATGTTGTTTTGTAACTTTATTGCTTTACTGCATATCTTGATCTACATTTTTGTTGTTCTTACTGATGCAAGGAAATACACAAGAAAATGTTATCGTTAACCTTTTCATCCCCTCAATTATCAACTGTTGAAGAACTTAATAGCTGAGACCTTCTAAAAGATTTGGGAACCTGGATCAGGGAATTGTGGTGACTGCACTTCTGGATCACTTCAAAGAATGCTTAAAAAGAAACGTAGGTGACGGAACTCAAAGTTATTCCTGGGCCCTGACCACTGAGCTATGTTGGGCTAAGAATGGTTATTAAAAGCCGATGCGTGCATGAAGATGATTTATACTTGTGTTATCTAGCAAATTATGTGGAATGTGGTGTCTTTCTTAGGTTTTGGTCAGCAGTTTCCCTCATCAGGCAATTAGTATGGGGAGTGTATGTTCAGTCACTCAACTATTTGGTTATCAGTGTGATTTTGTAACACTTAAAAAA
>PPHD01007242.1:0-23345 GCA_002909625.1 Bambusicola thoracicus
ACCTCTTCCTGTTGTAAAAATCGGGCTTTCTCTGTCATCTCAGTGCAGGAACACAGAACAAAACACTCTCCTTATCCTTCTCTAAGCAGCTCTCACCACTGCCAGTGCCCACCTGGTATCCTCCATAAGATTTCCCTGTGGACCAGACCCTCTCCCAGTCATGGTAGGGCTGATTTCTCCCACTGGAGGCCACTAAGCGACTGAAACAGTTAAGAAAAAGGGAGTTGTTTCCTTTCTGAGCTTCACACTCGGTTACCAGCACTCATAACAGGGAAGGACAGAATCCCTTCAGAGTTGGACCGAGTCACAAAGGATCACATTTCTTTTCCTGGTACAGGAAACGAAGGAGCGCAGTGAGCCTTTGAAGAGAATGGAACTGGATGGGGGCTCTGCCTTGGAAACCTCTCTCCTCATCAGGTGCCGCCTCTGTCATCTTCACCCACATCAGAGCCGCCAGACCAGCACGCCGTGCCCACCGCTGTCAAGACCTTGCAGAACTGCCTCCAATGCCACGCGTGCCACTCAGTGACTGGTGGTCCCAAGCGTGAGGACGGGAGGCTGTTCACCTCTCTGGTTTTCCATGATCGTGACACTATTTCTGTTCCCACTCACTTTTCAATGTTGTTTTTTTTTATCCCAGTTTTTTCAGCCCAGGCTGTCCCTGGTGCGAGAGGACCCAGGGGCACAGGGACCCATCTCCACCAGCACCGACTTCCATACAGCCACACAGTTGAGTGCAGCCTTTGGAGTAGCATGAGCGCGGGGCTGGAGCTGCTTTCTCAGCTATGTACCCTGCGTGTGTACTCTGCTGTCATGATCTGTGTCAGGGAGAACGGCGGCAACACCACCGCGGGACCGCAGTCTCACCCCCAGGCCCGACGGGGCCGCGCTCCACCCGCAGCCGCCCCGTCCCGCACCACTTCAGGCTGCGCCGCCTCAGGGCTGGCGGCCGCGGGGCGCTCAGTGCCCGCAGCGGGGCGCTGCCCGCCGCCCCTCGCTGCCCTCTGATTGGACGGCGGGGGAATCCCGCCGGGCCGCTCTCCGCTACATAAAGGGGCGGCGGGGCCGCCGTCGCCTCACAGCCCGCCCTCAGCGCGGAGCGGCGGGGCCGCCTCCTCCCGTTTCTTCTCGGCGCTGTGGCGGCGGCGATGGCCGAGCTCAAGTCGCTGGGCGGCGAGGCGTACCTGGCGCTGGCCCCGGGCTACGGCCCGTCGGCTTTCGCTTACGGCGGCGCCGAGGGCCCGCGGGGCGCCTACGCCGGGGGCGGCGGGGCGGACTTCCATCCCGGGGCGCTGGGCAAGTCGGCGGAGAGCAGCGGCGAGCAGAGCGGCGACGAGGAGGACGGCTTCGAGGCCGGGGTGAAGGGCGGCGCGGCCTTCGAGAGGGAGGGCAAGCTGAAGGCAGCGGCGCTGGGCAAGAAGCCCAAGGAGCAGCGCTCGCTGCGCCTCAGCATCAACGCGCGGGAGCGGCGGCGGATGCACGACCTGAACGACGCGCTGGACGGGCTGCGCTCCGTCATCCCGTACGCCCACAGCCCCTCGGTGAGGAAACTCTCCAAAATCGCCACCCTGCTGCTGGCCAAGAACTACATCCTCATGCAGGCGCAGGCTCTGGAGGAGATGCGGCGGTTGGTGGCCTACCTGAACCAGGGCCAGGCCCTCAGCGCCCCGCTGCCCGCCACCCTCAACCCCTTCGGACAGTCGGCCGTGTATCCCTTCACCGGCACGGCCTTGCCCGGCTGCCCCGAGAAATGCACTGCCTTCACAGGAGCCGCCTCCGCACTCTGCAAACACTGCAGCGACAAGCCTTGACTTCTGCCTTCTTCGGGCTTCTTCTCGGGTTTATTTTTCTTTTTTTTCTTCCGTGCTTTTCTTTCCACTGCCATCAGCCCCGGCTTCCTACCATCAGTTAAGTCTGGGTTTTCTTTTTGTTCATTTCTCTTATACCTCCCCTGTCCCCTGGACCTCGTATTGGAAACATTTGGCCATTACACCAACCCAAAAAGCACACCCGTTATTAACTTCGTTTAGTTCTTCTCCTGTGCAGCTTCATCCATACAGTTGTTTCCTTCCCATGCTGTTAGTGGACTGTGCACATAACATTTCTGCTTGTGAAGTTCTTGAGCAGTTCTTCAACTGAACTCCAGAAACACAGAGGGAGGGGGAGGAAGATCTGGTGATGGAAACCTCAGTGGGTTTTTTGGGCGTGATTGATCTGGGTTAAAAACAGCTTATAAGAAACAAAACCCAGCCCCGAAGCTATGCAATGTTTCAGAATCACACGTAAACCAGGGGTTCCTATGTAGCCAGGTGGGGTTTGACTGCGCCCACGAATCCCAGTGCAAATGTCATTTGCTCAGCTTGTGGGAGGGAGGAAGTTTGGTGCTCCTGATAAAATTACAGATGCTTCAAAATAAGATGCAGTCTTGTGCTTTAAAAGAAAATAATTCTTGAACTGAGGGGACTCTTGATTGTATGCTAATGCCTGCTTTTTGCCTGTTTCTCAGCGTGGTTAAGTTTTCCAGGTTTTCCAAAGCCTTTGCTCATCATGATAAACAAACAGAAAAGTCACTTAACATATTTATATGTATTTATAATAAATAAAAGACATGAATAACTGTTTTCTCTGTCCTACATGTCTCTAAAGCCAGCTGGTAGCCAGAGCACAGCCCCTGCTGAAGTCAGTTAAAGAGATGCTGCAGCAGTGCTTCACAGGGGACCGATGTGAAGTTAGGTGAATGATTATACTTTGCAAAGCTTTTGGACATTCAGCTCCTTATCAGCAGGGATTTGGGATTTCTCTGCAGTTTGTTTCATGAATCCCAAGCATGCTAAAAGATGCTTGTGCCTGACATTTACAGTTAAGCACTCTGTAAGTATGTTGGATTTAGGTTGCGTATTTGAGCGCTTGATGGAGAATGCCTTGCCCCCAGCGCTGGAGCTGTGTTTAGAAGGGCTGCTCTAGCACAGAACTTAGCTCACGGGATGCTCTTGTGAAACGTGGCAGGGAAGGAAGTTGCTTAAAGACTCTGCTCATGCCTTTGGCTTGGTTTTCTGTTCTGTCTGCAGCTTGATCCTAGACCTGCGTGGGGTACGGACTGCTTA
Organism: Bambusicola thoracicus; assembly: GCA_002909625.1. Classification (NCBI taxonomy): domain Eukaryota; kingdom Metazoa; phylum Chordata; class Aves; order Galliformes; family Phasianidae; genus Bambusicola; species Bambusicola thoracicus. The sequence goes on from PPHD01007242.1 coordinate 3,105, forward strand.
ATGAATGATTAAATGAATAATCTTGCCAAGTATTGACTGTGTCAGTGCAAGTTACCAAGCGGGTACCTTGCTGGCCAAGTTTTTAATGTCCGTGCTGGTTTACTTTGGTTTTGTTTTATTATATTTAATGCTTTGGTGCCTTGTGTGCTTCACTAATCATTATATAATCGTAATTGAGGTACATTCAGTGATTGTTCAGATCGGAATACCCGCCCCATGTCAGAGCAAGCACATAAACTGGTACAGTTGCAGCCTGAGGGGCTTGAGCTGTCCGTGGCCATTTGTGTTAGGAGTGGGGTGTAACTATTTAGGGTTATTAAACCAATTTCCATGGCTGTCGTTAGTGTTATGCTAATTTGAAAAGGACTGCCATCCCTCTAAAGCCGCTTGTCCGTGGCACTTCATTTTAATTAATACCTATCCAAAAGACTTTTTGTTTTGGAACATGAATGCGTGATTAAGCTTCATTCACAAGCACTTAAAATTAGTTCTTGTTCATTTCCATTTTTGTATCTTCATTTCCTCTTTTTTTTTAACAGGAAAGTTTATCTGTTGTACCTCTTTCAGTAACGCCTTGAAATTATTCTTAAAAGGCACCTATGAAGTGAAAGCCGACCAAAACCAATATGAAGCACAAATGACTGGCAGCTGCAAATCAGCAACGGTCACCCGATATTTTGCAGTCTGAGTTGCTGTCAGAAACTATTCGGAGGAGAGGAGAGGATCATGATTTTTATCTGAACGTTCATTAATTCTGTTTAAAACTATTGAAAATCAAGCAGTTGTGAATATGTAAATGGCAAATGGTTGAACTGTTTGGTTTTCATCAGAACTGAAATAGTTGAAGTATGAAGCACTCAATGGCTTAATATTAAATATGAGCTTGTGCTGGTTAAAAAATTGTACCAATGGAATTTATAATTGCTTTTTTCTCAAATAATTATATTGAAAAGTGTCTCACTGTAATTTCCAAGCTGAGAAAAGTCTTCACAGTCTTACGGTTATATTTGGAACAATGATTTTTAGTACAGTGATTAAATTCTGCAATTTCCATGAGAAAAAAAGCCTGCTTATATTACAGTATCTACCTAGAATCCTAAAATCAACCTTCAGAGGGTCCTTGAAATATACAGAAGGCTCTTTGAGAACCCACTTTGAGTTCAAAGAGATTAATTCATTTCAAACACAGAAGTTAAAGCCTTTATTTAAGAAAGTTTTAATAGGAAAAGAAATTAGAAAGATGGAGTAAGTCCTGTTAAAGGCACGCTATTAAAAACAGAAATGTAGAAATTATCAAAGCACTACTACAGAAACTCGTAAATAATTATTAAAACCTACTTTAAAGAGTAATTAATTTCAAAATGGAAGGAAGCCCATTCATAGTCCTGCCTGCAACAAAGTACTGCTGAGCTCCGAGCCGACTGCCTTCCAGGTTAGTGTGAAAGTTCAGTTCTGGGAGTTGTTTCCAGCTGCCGTGGGCTTGCAGGATTTTTACTCTTCTTATACAGAGCTGGAACCCATACAGAGCCCTTTCTGTTTCATGCAGACAGGAAGGTATCTCGTTCGGTATGATGCATGCTTTGTGTTGAGCTGCTGCTAATACTGCTGCCAAATGAATGCTCAATACCGCTTTGCTGAGAGAGGGTAAGCCAGGCTTCTGGCTATTGCATTTGTGCGTGTGAAGCATCGGTGTTAACCTTACAGGTATGCGTGGTTATTGTCAGGAGATCCCATCAATTCTCAGTTGGTTTTCCCCCGCTGGCATATGAAAAAAATAGATACATTGTGTTCCGTGTAAGGTTTTATGTCTCTTTTTTCAGTTGGTGTTTCAGAAAATATAAAGGAAGAACTTCAAAATGCTGAAATCTCTTTTTCTGCTCTCATGTCCTTGTTAAGATAATCTTAATCCTTGTTAAGATTCCTTGCTTTTTATGAAGGACTTGCAGTGTGTGCTCGGATGGAACTGAAATACAGATCGTGTGTTCTAATCTGCTTGTTATCCTGGTATGTTCATACTTGACAGAAAAAGACACTGCCAACTTTAATTAAAGATAATATATTGTTTTCTAACCACGCTCGGCCTTTCTTTCAATTCCAAAAACAGCCAGATTCAGTTTCATTAGGAAGAGATGGGAAGAGGAGATGCCGCTCACCTGCGTGTTGCTTCTGTAGTTCTTCCAGTCACCAACCACAACTAATGCTTTACCAACCGCTGTAACATTACTAACAGGAACTTGGTAGCTGCTGTCAGCTTGCCCTGCATCAGCCCGGGTTTGACATTAACAATGTGATGATGTCTTGAGCTCGTGAGGTAAAATGTTGTTGAACCAAATACTGCAAAGCAAGAGGTTTAAGGACGCTGCACCTGCCTTCCTCAGGTAGCAGCAAACAGTTAAACCAGTTGTTTCTAGGAAGAAGCTGTGGGAATCCTGCAGTTTTCCTCGTTCTTCAGTCCTTGTGCTGTTTTTCTGATGGACCATCACAATATCTGTGTTGCTGCTTTTCTGATCTCATTTCCCAGGCTTTACAAAGCAATTGATCGTTGTTCTCAGATCATTTTCTTTCCATTATACTTCCCTATTTTTTTCCACTTTGAAAAAGAAGTTGACACTCTACAGGGGTGAAACAAACGCAGGGTCCAATTCTGCAGCTGCGTTACTGATCGGTGGTATTTCTGGTGATGTTAGTGAAAATAAGACAGGGCCTGATGCTCCAGTGCTGCTTTCTGAAACCAGCATAATGCTGCCCTGTGTAAGAGGCTCCACAGGGCCAGAAAAATCTGTGCGAGCTTGATCCCTTTACCGCATTAGCCTTGTAGTGTAACTGTAAAGCATAGGGCACGGTGGATAAAGACTACCCTTAAAAGCCTCCACAGCTCGTCAGCAAACCTGCTTACTGCCAACACAGGAGCAGAAGAGCTGCAGTGCACGTTGGAAGGCTGAGCTCTGGGCAGCAGCTTTCCTTCCAGCTTTGTTACGACTCAAATTACTGTGCTCACAGTTCAGGAGATGCATTCAAACAAGTGTTTCCTGTGTGTGCTCCTGGAAATTTCAGCTTGGATGTTGCAGTGTTATTGAAACTTAGCAGCATGATTTGTACTTCTGCTTGTTTCCTGCTGTACAAATTATCAGCAGAGCAAGCACCGCTCACATCTCAAAGGGAAAGATGTTGAAAGAATACCAGAATGCACCAAGCCATATTTCTGTTTTCCAGTACTGCTACTGCTCTGTTGTCTGTGCTCTGGTAGAATTTTGATTAGTATTGTACAGTAAACTCTTTTTTTGTTGTTGTTTTCTCTAATCCTGATTAAGGCTAGAAAAGTCTCTTGATTACAGTAATTTTAGTAATGTAAATTTGGTTGTGATATGTCTTTATCTGTAATCCCCTTTGGCATCCCCTTCAAAGGGAGATGAAAAATTCAGGGATTTATAACGTTTAAATCAGTCCTTCCATGAATGCTTCTCATTCAGTTGTTCTCCTCCATGAAATAAATTCATAACGCGTACATAACGCAGTATTTTGCGATCAGCATAGATCTGTTTGCAAAGGTTTTGATTTCTTCTCAAGGAAAGTAGTTTGATATCAGGCATTTTCTACTTATGAAGGAAAAAAAAAGAAAGAAAACGGAACCAACAAAGAATATATCGGAGAGATCTCCATCATTCACTCACATGCTCTGAATGATTGCTCCCCTATCACCTTTATATATTCTTTTCAGGGTCAAAATGTACCTTTTGCATTTATTCTTCTACGATACCTCAAACTCTTAATGTTTTCTATTTATAATTACACAGTTTTTCAATTATCCAATTCATCTTTAATGTTTCCTGCAATGATGAACAGTCAAACTTGAGTTAGTGTTTGTTCCTGAAATGCTGAATGCTTCCCGGCATAACTCCCAGCATTTCTCCAAAGCCAAATATATTAAGTATTAGCGCTGAAAAGCAGCAATTTTGGGGGATATTTAACTGAGCTGTTTCAGACCAAAGGTTTCAATATTTACTCTACTTAAGGCAGTGGAAGCAGAACAAAGATTTGCAGAAGATGAACCACACGGACGTAGGATCGTATGCATCGGAACGAGAGCACGGCTGTCTGCAAACTGCCTGCCCTCATGGAGCAGTTAGATGTATGTTTATTATTTAACAGCTTATTTTAGCTGTAAATATTTAATTTCATCGGTGATTCGTGTTCATTAGAGCCTCATTAATGCCATTTGTATTTGCTTCATTTCTGTCTGCTGACGCTGATGTTTTGTGTGTTTATATACAGCGATATGGAACTGCACCGTGAATATAACCCAACCTTCCTCAGCCACCAATGGGAAAGAACTCTCTGCTCTTTTGCCTGGAGTATTTCAAAGGGAAAAACATGGCCGAGCAAACAAACATCACCCAGTTTTTTTCCTCCAAGCCCACTTTTGTCGAAAGTAATGAGGCCATAGTCAGTTGGCTCCAAAAAGCGTCGTGATTTAGTGTGACGTACAGCGAATCATTGCAGATCCATTCGGACTGCATTCGTTATTTTAATGAGACGGAGGCAAATCTGTTTTTTGGCCGCAAACCTTAAGATGCACGCATAATGCGAAATGTTTGCTGATTGCCACAAGGCAACTGACATTACGGATTCTTATCGCCATCATTACGTGGCTTAAAAACTCGCTGCCTCCCAAGATATTTAGCCCCTGCTATTTTCTCCTGCGAATGGCACAGAAGTTGCCGTGCTGACATTTTAAAGCAAAAAAAAAAAAGGCTTATCTATTGAATTTTGGTGCTTATTAAAGCCTCACGCCACCTCCCAGGGTCTGCACTTCTTTATTCCTGCTTCCACAGAGAAGTAGGGAAGCCCCCGCTGCAGCGCGGTCACCCAAAAAAGGTCACATTCAGTTGGGCGACAGCAGTGCGAGGTCCCCACCAGCCTTTGCTTGATGTAGGATAAGACATGACAATGAGGAAGGCATATCTTTGCACAAGCAGTAATCACAGTAATGGTGCTCCTAAGAATTTACTAGTGCTGAACTTTTCTGTGTGCTGTAGTACTGTTTCCTCTGCTTCTGTGGTACCAGCAAAGAAATCCGCTGTGCTTGTGTTTGCCTTCAAGCAAGCAGCACTCAATTGATTACTGATGGAAAGCTCTCTTGAAACGAGGCTGTGTTGATATATGTGGTTATATGTGCAGACATTATAGCTGCCTAGAATGCACATCCACATGCATGTTGTACTGATGTTTCTTTATAACACTTTCCCCTACACTGCATGCAGGTGAGCATGCATATACCTATGGTTTATTTACCCAGCGTGTCTGTTTTCCACCAGCTGTCAGTAGCCTTGCTGGAATGCTGTTATGTTTGCATGAAGCTTTGAGCAACATCAGTTGCCTGCAGCACTGAGTGCCACCGTGCAAAATCCACGCGACTTCTGGAAACTTACTCTGACCCATGCAGGCCAACCAATCAGTGAATTACATTTCTCATCTCATTTTACCCTTTAAAAAGAAAGCGGTATTTTGGGAGGGGATGTGAGAGGCTGTTTGTTTCCCATTCTGCGATCGGCACTTTTGCGGACAGAAGATGGAGAGCCAGCGTTATCTTTGCTATGACTGGATTCCAAATGGATGCATCCTATTCTTATTGATTTGCTTGATACCAGGTAAAAGTGCCATACATTGCGCTATTGATGGAGATGTCATCGAGAAGCCTTTATGCCCCTGGTTTGAGAATTGTATTACCTTAAGTGTTTTTTATCTCCTGGCAGCTTCAGTGTAAAGGGAACCACGCAGCTGACAGCCTTAGTGGGAGTGCTCGGTGTTTACAGCAGAACTGGGGCTGTAGGGGAAAAAGATGAAAATCTCTTGCAAAATGTTAAAATGGCTGCTGACTTGGAGGCCTCTGGGTGAGTTTTACATCCTCCCCAGTGTCCAAGAAAATACAATTTTACTTGTAACAAGTTTTCTCCCCTTGGCTTTTTCCCTCTCATGCCTCAATCAGCTTCCTGAAAGATTGGAGGACAGAAAACACTTTAGTTACAGGAGCTCTATTACTCCTAACATTGCTTTTTGCAATTGAATGTGGCACTGCGTAGAATAATCTTGGTTCTGGAGACTGCGCAGCAGGCAGGTGTGCTCCTCGGTGACTTGACTGCTCTCTGCGCTTGCGGAGCGGCACCGAATCGCTTCCAGCAGCTCACAAATACCCTTTGGAGAGGTAAACAATGCGGCAAAGAGTACCTCTTCTGAAATGCGCGTCGCCTTTGCAGATGCTTGAGGTTCTTCATACCCAATATGTCACTGAAATAAAAACCCAGGTATCTTCTCAGGCGAGATTTGCCTTTCCTTTCTGAGCTTTTGTGTGCACTTGTTAGGACCGTGCTGCTCGTCCAAGGCCTCGTTCTTGCAACTAATCCCTTAATCACAGGATCCCTCGGTGGGGTTCTGATCCAGCCTGCAAACAGAACAATTTCTGTATAAATATGTGAACAATAATGCTCAGTCATGCTGAATGCTGTATGCTAGTGTCTCTGTCTGCAGATAATTATTTGTTTTTGTCTTTAGAGTTGAGCCAAATTTGGAAGCACTATCTGATCATTTTAGTGAAATTCTGTTGCTTTTTACATCCTTCCCCAGTTGCCTTGCCCTCGGGCATCAAAAAGATCAAGGCAGTTACCCATGGACACACACTGACTTGAGTGAGCAGCTTGCCATATTTGAACTCAGCTAATCTTAGCTCGCTGCTTCCCTGAGCAAGCTGCACACAGGCAGCACCAGCCCTGACATTTGCTCGCTCAGCAGGCTCAGTGTCCCTGGGCATGCAGTTACTCTTGTGGCAGTGGTGTCACCCAGTCTGCCTCCTGATTCCTTCTGCAGCAGCCACAGCCAATGGATATGGAGATGTGGCTGCACTGTGGCTTGTTCTAGCAATATCCTGGCGCTGTGTTAGCCTGGGGCAATGTGAGCCTGCCCCAGGGACCAGCCGGTCCCCAGCTGCTTCTGGAGTGTGGAAGCATAAAGGTGGCTCCAAGCCACCTTTGTTTGTCAGCCCTTGTCTTGCACTGAGCACAGTCCATTCATGGGGGAGAATCTGGGCCAGGGTTTCTGAAATGCAGTGCTATAGAAACCTGCCCTCTGCAAAACGCTGCTCGTGTCTGAATGCCCTTTGCTGGAGATGGCAAAGGTGCTGCCCAAGATCTGCTCTGTCTGTGAGAGCACCAGGTTATAACAGTAAGTGTCATCACCAGGCTGTACCCCACTGCTTGCTCTGCATCTCTGTCACTGCTTCAGCCACAGGCTTATGCCCTAGGAGGCCTGTTCAAGGCTGATAACCCTGGGATAGAAGTCTGATGTGCCTTTGGAATAGGAAATGCTCTTTGTTATGGCTAAAGTGAACAGTATTGGATCAGTGTTACAAAGTATGAGCAAAATAAAGATCTTACCCGTATCCTGGGCTTGTAGAAAAGTTCCCAAAGGGAGGATCTCCAGATAGAGATCCTTCCTCCTGAGGAGTCAGCCCTTAAGTGGGGTCTAGGAGGGGTGGAGCATGTCATGTCCAGTCACTCAGGTGAGATTGCATTCATTTGTGCCCCTGCGGCTGACTCAGCACTCACCTCAGGTGGTCAATCAGAGGTGCAGGCCGTGATTCAACAGTTCCCATACACTTATTGGCTGAACATCTCTTCATTTTTATTTTTACAATGCAAAGCAGGCATTTGGAACCTTTTCTGTTCGTGTCATCCATTCTCCAGCCTCGCTTTCGTGCTTAAGGCTGCCTCTTTTCTGTCTCTTGTCCTGAGGTGGTTGTGTTTGCACACCTCTGCTCTCCTCTCTGTTTGACACTGGAGACCCTCTGCTCACTTAAACCTGTCCGTCACAATTCAGTGATCCGTCCCATGGCAGAGAGAGCAGAGCGTCTTCATTCATTTGGCGGTCAAGTAGTGGCAATTACACATCTTTCCTCTTCATTCTCTGCCTCTTCATTTTCTCTGGGAAAACCTTTTAACTAATTTATGGAGTAGTTATTCCAGTTTTGCATGTGTGCGAGTAAATGAGCGTGTCGTTTGTCTTTGTAAGCAAGAGAAAAAATTATTTTCTGGTGGAAAGATAATGGAAACATACTGAGGTTGAGAGAAGGGCTTTATTAGGAAGATGCAGCTTCACGAACATGATTCCTGCATCCCTGCAGACCAAAACGGTCTCTGGGGGTCAGATTGCTGTACCTAACTCGGCAGCTAGAAGTCAGGCATTTAATTCAGCCTGGGTTGCCTCTGTCCCGAGGAATAGCAGACAACTGTTTCCCAAGGGCTCTTCATGTCACCATGGAATAGGTGGACAAGATGCCTTCTGGGGCTGCTCGGCTCTTGACATTGGCTGCAGAAGCTATGCAGATAGTGTAGAATAGATACGCTGTTTTCAGACATCTAAACCCCGCCATGCAGCCTCCTCCTAGAGTTAGAAATGAAGGTGAGAATTTGAAAGGTTGTAGTTTTGTAGCATTGAGAATAAACTGTCCCCCTCCACGCAGCAGCCCATCAGCAGTAAGAATAACCCAAGGCAACGTGAAATTAAAAGCAGCTTTCATGAAAGCCACCAAGGGAAAGTGTTTATATCTGCAGAGAACACGTCTGGTCAGTAAATAACATGGGATAATAACGGTGAAAGAGATTAATGAGTAGGGGTAAATGGGCAAATTATGCTGAGTAGCCTCAGACTGAGCTCTCCGAGCAGGTGGGACACGTAGTGCCCGGCTCAGAGCACCCTTCCAGCAGCGGGTTGGAAAGCCCTGCTGTATAACACACACTGGGTTTGTGACACGAGATGTGTGATTGGGTGAGGTTAGGACTGCACCTCCCTGCTGCCCATCAGCTGTGAGCTGGGCGTAATGCTGTTTGGTGCAATAAGAGAACAATGCGGTAAAAACCAACGAGCGCCAACAGTGATAAATCCCAATTTATCCTATAGGGTGGTTCTGTATCTGAGGACACAGCAATTAGCAGTGTTTCCAAAATCCATAATATGGCACTGCAAGGGAAGTTTACTTCTGATTAATGTAAAGTGAAAGTGGCCTAATGCAGTACGTTATTTATCCTGATAGATTCTGGGGCTCCTGCGAACGACTACCAAGGAAGCTGTGAAGCTGTCACGCTCTGTAAAGGCTACTAGGAGGTTATAGATTTGGTTGCTACCACTCTAAGCGCAGTCGTGTTTTTAAGGTATTTCCCTTCCCTGGATGGGTGATGTTTTAATTGATGTTTGTAACTTCCTGGTGTTCCATAGAGCAGCAGAGCAGGCGCTGACCCATGCTGGCACCGTATTTTACTGTCTAGTCTTGATTGCAGTGTCCCATGGAAAACATCCTTAATGTCCCCAGATGCACAGCAGCTCTGCCACCCGAGCTGCCTCCAGATCATGAAACTCAGTGATGGAGTGAGGGCGGAGAGAGTCATCACATTTAACCCATGGCTGCTGCATTTTTCATCCTTACAAGGGCATTAGATGCAGTAAAATGAGCTCCGGTGGAAGCGCGCGTCTCCCTGAAGTGGGCAAATGATAGGTTAAGAGAAAGCGAATGAAAGGTAAGATTAATAGCATTTATTGTGGCAGATAGACTCGCAGTTTGCTAATTAAAGATGTTAGAACATAGAAGCAGCCAAGGATCAGTGGCTTTTAATGAGGATGTTGTAGGGTGATTTAGGTCTAATTTTCTGCTTAATAAGGCTGGTTTAAAAAGTAATTTTGTTGGGATGTGACTCTCCTAAACCTGTTCATTATCAGTGATGGGACTTCACTTCAACACTCCAGGAAATGTTGTGTTTAATTAATATTGTGTCGGCAAGTGGATATGCTGACAGATGAGAAAAAAATTGATGAAGAACTTTCAAGGACATTGACTTCATTACGCAGCTTCATTATAGCCCGAATAACTGGCTAAATATGTCATTGGAAAGATAATGTCCCGCTTTTAACTCTTCTCTGTGTGTTGTTTGTGTGAGTAAGCAGGGTATGTTCTCACAATATCTCCTACTGGGGGAAAAAAGCAACATCAGGGGATCCATCCTGGAATATTTTCTCATTGCCTCTTCCTCTTTGTTAGGTTTCCAACTGATGGTGGAGCATCTACAGCAAAATACTGTGGATTATTTGCATTAATTTATTAATGATTTTGTTTGACCAGAAGAAGAATTGACTAAGTGACGTTCTTCATCAGGGGGTAGTTTTGCACTGCACCCCTGAAACAAGGGTAGAAATTAATCTAAAAGATTTTATTTCTCAACACAAAATACCATCCTGAGGTATATTGAGTGACTGATCGGAGCATCTGTTGATGAAGATTTATTTACCTCTATCTGGCCACTTTGTCAACAGAAGGGCAATGAATATTTGTCCATTTAAAACCCATAAACTTACATACAACGAACGTGTATTAACTTTATGCATCCAAGCTTACTAAAGCCAAATTAAGCATCTGAAAAGGTTCTAAATACTTCACCCTGGCACAGAGGAGATGTCACAGCAGTCTGAGTGCACCATAGCGAAGTTACATGCAGACATGGAATAGTTCCTTACGCTGTGATGAAAGAGGAGGTCCTGACTGTTACCTGAGCCAACAAAGATCTTACTATTTCCCATGCAAAACTCAGGTGCCTGGGAGAATGACAACTAAATCTTTTCTCTAGGCTTAGAAGAGAAGCACTAATTCCAGCCCTGACAGAGTGCTGATTCCAGGCCTTACAGAGTGTGCTGACCTGCCAGGCTCCCCTCCTGCAGCATCCTTTGACTAAGGATTATCTTTGCAAACAGACTCTCATCTTTGCCATAGCTACAGTGAAGCTGTGAGAAAGTCACCTTAGGAAACAATTTGATGAGGAGAGACTACTAAGTTTAATTAACCTTTGGACCAGGGGCCGCTGTAATAGCTTGCTTGTAAGATAGCTTGTCGCCACACTTCACCACCTCACCAGATTTTCAACCAGAAAATACAGCAGCAGGACCCAACTGTGACCTTAGAGAAGTCAGACTGGGATCCGCCAATCCGTAATGTGAGATGTGTTGGAGCAAGAAAAAAACCTTAATATCTGATCTTTTAGACAGACTGGGAGAGAAGGGGGGGGAAAAAAAGCGTTGAACACATGGTGTGGAGCAGCATTTACCTGGAGGATACATAAAGGCATCCAAAGGGTGTCTTACCAGCTTTCTCAAGAAAAACAGGTCAAGCAGCAAACCGCTGACTTTCCCTGAGTTTCAATTACTCCTTCTTTGAGAAATAGAAGTGGGTAAAGAAGGGGAGGAAGAACAAGAAAGAGCAACCTTTGAGGCTGAAAACAAAAGCAGAAAAAAAGGGTTTTCAGCCCTAATCATTAGGATATCAGCCAAGAGACGCGGGCCAGGCAGGGGAACAGGGAGAGGCGCTGACTGCAGGCGACAGCTGGAGTTTATCTGATGCGTCAGCTCTCTTTAGCACCTCCATTTTGTGGCTGCTGTCACCTTCAGATGACGACTTTTACGGGATGGAATTCACTAAAGCATCCTGATGTATCAAGGCTTTGTCCCCATTACTATGTGTGCCTTAATGTTCTTATTTCCCGTTGCTACAGGGGGACAGGAGAGTGCCTGTGTGTCCACGGTCCTTGGGCATGTGTTCCATTTGGCCCTCACCCAACACCTTTCGAACTCTGCCCACATGGCAGTTTCCACTAATAATGACTCATTATTTTTCTACCCTCAGTAATAAGGCAGGCAACACTCAGACCAACTGTTCAATGAAAGAGTAGCAGATAGCATCCTGTCATCACCACAGATCTGAATGCACTCCGGCACCTTATGCTGTCTGGAGATACTCAATCATATATCCCAGGTTTGGAAAAGAAGAAGGGAAGAATGAGAGTCTTCAATCCACACATAGGTTTGCATCATGTGTAACAACCTCCCTAATGGGTCACCGTGGGATTGGGACCTCACAGTTTCAGTATGGCACAGAGACATCTGTCAGCATAGCACAGCCAGGGGGTGGCTGTGGTTGAATACCTGCAGGCACGGCCATGTGATTCTCACATAACACCATGGGAAAAAGTCATGCAGAGCTCTGTGCCTCACCTTCACCACACACAGAATGCAGGGATTTTGTTCCTTAGTGACAGCAGGAAATAGCTGGGAGGTGGCGCTGTAGGGTGCCATTGGATGTGCCATTATCACCTGACAGGGATCTCTGATGGAAACACTGTTGATGGAGTGGCAGCAAGGGCCAAACAGCTCTGAGATGAAAGATCAAGGTCTTACCCACCCTGAACCCCACAGCTTCTCTCTGCTGTTGCAGGGCAGCATCAGGGCTATGTACCTTCAGTAGCAGGAATTTTCTGAATTGCTCATTTTCAACATTTTGAATGGCATGACAAGCACAAACCCTTAGCTGCAGATGTGGCCACCCAGTTCATTCCCTCATACTTACCCCCATTAAAAATGTTACTGGCCAGTTGGGATCTGAGCAGCCTGTGGGTGAGGCCCAGGGGATATTTTGTGCCTGCAGGAGAAATCAGGTTGAAGTGATGCTGTCGAAGCACTGTCACTGCCTATGGGGTTCTGCATCCATGTGGCCTGCCAGCACCCAAAACCACTGCATGCTCATGTCCTAGGGCATGACAATCCATGTCTAACTAAGTAAAAAGTTCACCCCATGATCAGCCACTAAGTGCACTTTGCTGTGATTTAGTTGGTTATCTGCCACCCTGGGTAATATCCCAATGCATGGGATTTGGTCCTTGCTTTTCCAGTGGCTAGTTAGCTGGAGATATCAAAAGGATTTCTAAAACAGCAGCCTCTGCTGCCTTGGCCCATGGAGAGAAACACCTTACCTGTTTATCTGTGTCTGATCACACTGGTTATGTATTAGTGCTGTCCATGCTCTGACTCAAATTATGTCCAGTGTGTTCTTCCCATTATCTGCTGATGTCTCATTTTTAACAACTTTGTCTGTGCTGCTTGTGTAAATCTTGGAAGCTGAGGTCCAGGCCCTGATCCGGGCTGGATGGGGAAGGCTCCATCTGTACTCACTGCCCTGAGCCCAGCACTGGGCAGAGCACTCATCTCTTCCCAGCCGCAGGACCAGACCCCGGTGTCAGTCTCAGGGTGAGCAGCTTGGCTGGTGTTCTCCAAAAAGCCCCACAGCTGCCATTTGCATCACGTATACTGTCTGCTCTTCCATCAATTTGCCTGGCATCTTCTAATGTAAGCCAAAGCAATGTGCAAAACCTGCCCTTGGTGAATGATGTGCATCCATGGGTGCAGCTTCCTCCAGCTACACATTGTGCTTACCTACAGACGAATATTTTAAACACACAGCATCTTTTTTCCATGTATCCCCACTCATACCTTGATAAATGTATCAGACGCTTGGGCTACACCTTCACATGCAATGTGTGCACGTTGCCTCTACCTCCCACTGAACTGCTGGTGCAAAACCCTTCCCCTTCTGGTTGTCAAAGAGGACTGCAAATTTACTTGGGCACCCATGATCTGCAGATACTATCCCCAGCTAATGTAGCTCTTCAGCTGACAGATAAGTTTTTCAAAGGTTTAATGTTAAGCTCATTGTGGGCTGAGAGACACATAACCTCTGCAACGTGGACATTTATCAGCTCAATCTGCTACCACGTGCTGTTTGAACTGTGGGCAAATCCCTGCAATGTGGGGAGCAGAGCCAAACCCTTGCTCACGGCCCGCTTTCCCCCAGCACGGCTGTGGGATGCTCATCTCAGGCACTGCCAGCTCCCACGGGTGGCCAGGACACGGCTTTTTGTTCTGCCTTCGCTATTCATGTTCCTCAGATTGCCACTTAATTATTCTCTGACAAAGGGGCTAATTAATTCATACGCAGGGCAATTAAAACGCATTGTGCGTGATCAGTTTTGCAGCACCGACAATGAGGTGGCACAGAAACCATCCCTGAGCAGGAGAAAAGGCACATTCCCACTTGCTTTCTGATCTTGCTCCAAACCCGTGGATGGCAAAGAATCTTCAGGACATGTGAAAAGCTCAGACAAAGCTTGGGCTACTTGGAGGGGAACGCAGTTTTGCATCCTTATGGCAGCCCTCCAGGGCGAAGGAGCAGATGTGCATTTGGAGGTGTGCATTTGGAGATGTGCATCTGGGAGCACAGAGGGTAGCAGCACATGTATGTCGGCAGCACTTGCTTCCACCAGCAGCCTGTTGCTCATTTGTGTGGTTTCTTGTGGATCTCAATTGAGAATTCATGTTAAGGGTTCGAGCAGCACATCAACTTCATAAATCACCAAGTCCCTCCATTTATAAATGTCTAGATGGGCTTTTGGAACCAAATGCCATCAGAAATTTGGCTATTTGTAGCCACTATTCTGTTGCAACGAAGAATTCTATAATTGCCCAATGTCCACAAGCTGAATAATTTGCAACACCAAAATCTAAAGCGTGTTCTTATTAACATCCCAAATGTATGAAGCATTCCAGTAAGTAATGGAAGATACATTTCTTGCCCCAGAGAACACAGTCTGAAAAATTAATATTGATTTTAGACAAACCGGTGTTTGCTCACTAAAATCCTGTGCTGAATACTTTCTAGCACCCACAGAGCTGCAGGGGTACTGCATGCTGCACCTCCTGCCATGCCATGGAGCACAGAGCAAGGCTGCATTCAGGGCTTCCCCTCACCCTGCAGCTCTGAAACTGTGGCAGTAATGTTCCTTAACAATGTTCCTTAACAGCATCTCCAGAGAAGGTAAAAAAAAATCCAACTTTTCCTGCTGGTCCCAGTGGGTTTCTTTTAGGCGAGGACTATGTACATTAATACAAATCATATTTTATGTTGCTCACAGGACACAGAGATAATCAGAAAGCTATCTTCATAAACAGAGGGTTATTCATAATCCCTCACATGGCATTTCAATTATCAGTCTGATGACGATGTGACATTATGGATGAGGTTGTGATTAAATTTTCTTGTGTAATGACCCTAAGTAAATCTTTGCAATTTTCATTTTGCAGAGATTTAATATAGATTGGTGGCCGGTTGTTTGGCCCCCGTTTAATCCAAAATCGCTCATTAAATTGGGACCAGTAAACATCTGATGATTGCATTTCATGGGCTGAGCTATGAATTTAGCATATTAAATCTACATTCCAGATGGATATAAGCATCTGTTCTCATTATGGTTATTGGTGTTAATCTGAAACCCTGACCTGTTTCTCCTGACATTACTCATATTAAATTCAATCCCAAATTCTAACAAATATTGGCATGGGGACACAAGGTAGTTAAAATACCTTCACGTGCACGTAATCCAGGGAAAGGTTAACTGCAGGAATTAGGGGACAGATAACACGAACCGCTTTCTTGTTCTTGGAAGGCGGCTTTCATCGTTGCAGCATGTAAAGCAACTGCTTTTGTTTCCCAGAATAATAACAAAAAAACCCTGAAAAATCCCAGTAGCCAATTCCATTTGACCATGTACTTGCTAATCACCCGGCTTGAGACGTATTCTTTACCGAGTGGCACATCTCTAATTTGTAAATCTGATTTGTCACTAAATCTCTGCAGAGTTTGACCCAGCGTCTTGTGAGCACCCGCCTGGCTGCACCTTCAGAGCCAGTCAGCTGAAAGTCAAATTAATCGGTGACTTCCAAAGACCATTAGGAAGAAGATATTTGTTACAGGACTGCTGAGAGCTTCTCCGCGCTGAATGATTCATGTTTATTGCAGCCCGGGCATTTATTTATTAGATTGCTCGGTGTAATGGGAAATTTAAAATGACACACATTGTATTACAGGGAGGCTTAGCAAAATATTATCTCCCTGTTATTGTAAATCAAACAATTCTCAATGTCAGCCTGGATCACCTCTGCTCAACGGTAGTTTTTTCCAGGGGTTGTTTGGCTCCTGAGGTTTTTTATCTTTCCTTTAAGCAAGTTTTCTCTCTTCCCAGCCTGGTGTGGGGTGTTGGCTGCCCTCCTGAGCTGAGTTAGGTCCTCACACCCACGTCCCAGCTCCAATGGCCTGATCAGTGCAGATGGTACTGTGCAGTCCCACTGATCCAACCCCACTGCTGCTTTGAAAGAGCTCACTCCTGCGTGTGAAGGATCTGAGAATTCAGCCCTGTGGTCAAACCAGAAGAGGTGCTCCCATGATTTTAAAGTTGCAAAGCACAGAACCCCACATACAGTCCTTCTAATACAAACTGAAATTGGTACATAAAATGAGAGAAAAATATTTAAATATACTGGGTATTAGACAGCATGTTGTCTTCCTGTACCCACTTCACAATGAGAGGAAAGTCTGATCTCTCATGTAGCATCTACAAAAAGAAAGAGGAAGAAAGCATTCAGCAGGTGAAAGTACCCATTAAGGTGGGTGTTTACAGTCATTCGCAGTTGTAACAGAAGGACACAATTGAAAAAAAAAAAAATCTCTGCCATTAGTAATTAGGCTTACATCATTCATAGCAGAGCCACTGTGTATATGCAATGAGACTAATTACTTCCCAAACAATGTCTAATTTAAAAGACTTTGATTCATGCCAATGCACAGACAGGCTCACCCTGCTCCCAGCCGGCTGGAATGGCTGCAGTCCCATGGGAATAAGGGACTGTTCCGAGGTTCCTGGGTTGGTACTGCTCATTGGGCACTGCAGATCCCGGAAGGAGGAAATGCTGTCTGACGTGCTCAACCTGAATTGCTCCCAGGTGGGAATGTTGATTTTTCACAGCCTCGTTTTGCACCAGCTTTTTGTATGGGTGCTCCCCAGATGGGGAATGGCATCAGTTCGGGTGTGGGGATGGCGCCATGGGGTCACCACCACCAGCTTTGGAGTGGGGAATGGCTGGAAGAGGGGTCCTGGAGGAGCTTCTCTGGCAGAGAACAGACTTACTGTACTTAGCCGTGGAACAAAGCAATACCTGAGTGCTTCGTCTTCCTATGAAATGGTGCTCCCCACTGGCTGCTGTGCAGTGCTGGCAGACCACAATCACAGACAGACATATCAGTGTGGATGAAGGTATCTCCTTGAGACTACCACAGCACAGTCATGGGGAATGTGAAGCTAGAGAAGATGAGAATTAGCAATGCACCCATTCACAACATTTTAAAAAGAGGAAGAAGAAGAGACCGTGCAGGCCAAGGAGGGCAGATTGTGAATTCCCCTCAGCTTCCCAACGAGGGTTCGCAGAGGGGGTGGTGCTGAAGGACAGCTCCAGGAACTATCCCATCTCTTCCACCACTACGGATCACAGATTTTAATTGTTTGTTAACTACTATTGTCACCCGTAAGTTAGCAAAGCTGGAACCGTCTGACATAAATCACATGTATCAGCCCAATAAATCTTCTCTTGAAATGACAGCTTTGCAGACAGCACTAAATGAGAGCGGCCATCGCACAGACCTGTGCTTACAACTGCCGGCTGCAAACCGGTGACAGATCTGCTGAGACCAAAACACTTGGCATTCTGCTAATGTCTGTCATTAACGTGATGGATACAGCCCCTCTATCACATTCTGCAGTTGTCTACATTTGCAAAGCTTTATTAAATTACTGTGATTCCCAACTGTTATCCGGCATCAGTACAAGTATATGACCAAGAGCAGTCAGGGACAACTTGAAGTTTCCTAGACCCAGGGAGGTGGAGGGGTTGAAAGTTGGTTTCATTGACTTTTCTACTTTTATGCTTGAAAACTCCATGCAGAATCATCACTGATATCATGTCAATGAATGGAAGCTAGCAGTGTCCCCACATTCAGCAGCAGAGGGGTTGCTCACCCCTATGTATGTGAGCACAAGGATGAATTTGGGTCAGGGGCTCTGCACCCTTCCACCTTCTTCCTGCTGAGTCCTGCTGTGCAGTCAGCAGGTCTAGGGAGGTGATGATCCTTCTGTACTCAGCACTGGTGAAGTTGCATCTTGTGGGCTGTGTTCAGTTTTGGGCCCCTCAGTACAAGAAAGACATTGAGGCCCTGGAGCATGTCCAGAGAAGGGTAACAAAGTTATGAAGGCCTGGGGGAGACCTCATTGCTCTCTACAGCCCCTGCAAGGAGGTTGGAGTGAAGTGGTGGTCATCCTTTGCTCCCAAGTAACAGAGATAGGACAAGGGGTGATAGCCTCAAACTGCACCAGTGGAAGGTCACGTAGGGTATCTGCAAAAATTTCTTTTCTGAAGGAGTGGTAATGCAATGGCACAGCTGCACAAAGAGGTGGTGGAGTCACCATCCCTGGAGGTGTTCCAGAACCATGGAGATGTGGCACTGAGAAACATGGTCAGCTGGAATGATGGGGTGGGATGGGGTTGGACTGGATATTCTTAGTATTCTTTTTCCAGCCTTAATGATTCTGTGATTCTGTGGTTCTGCAAGGGCTGAGGGGCTCAGTCTGTGTGCCCTGGTGCTCTCAGGGCCTGGGGTTCTTTAATGACCCCACCACAACTTTTCCCCTTGACCTACCCCCAGTGGAAGCCTACTAACATGTGCCACTGCAGTGTGTTCTGCTCCACTGGGAGTCCTGTCTTCATGGAGACTAGGAGGAAGAATATACAGATATATTGTTTCTATAAATCCCCTGATATTATCTTTTATTGGCAGTAATAAATGTCCATATTAATTAACTTAATGGTTTTAACTGCAGTAATGACTTTGTATTAAACTAGTGTGCTTTCATGTCCCACATAAAAGCTGCAATAATAAAATTCGTCTGCAGTATTTTTTCAGCTTCCATTGTGCTGAAACAAAGCAAACTCACTGCTGGAATATTCCACACGCCAAGGCCAACAGATAAGTCAAGTTTTGTGCACATCACTTCCATTTTGAAACAAAAGTATGTTTTTAAATTGGAAAGTTTTGGGCAAACTACTGATAAAATGAGACCGAAAGCAGGCAACCAGCTTTTTGTTGTTGTTTTTTCCCCTCTATTTTGCCAGTAAGCAAATGAATCTGTACTCAATCCTCTTTTATCTGTTGCTGTGAGTATTCTGATTATTTTCGTAAATATCTGAAATCAATTTATGGGCTTTTGCAGTCATTTTGCAATACATTAGTGCCAAGAAGGTGCTGGCTACCAGTAATGGGGCAGGAAATACTGGGTGCGATTCAAGTGGCAAGCAAATATCAACAGGATATCTTCCAAATTTTATTTACATTTTCCAGTCTAAAGTTTCTTCATATAAAATGTGAACTTCTGCAGCTGGAAAAGAGGAAAACGGTAACTATGTGGCAAAGAAAAAAACAACTTTAGGGCTCTTGACAACATCTTCAGGTCTTGACATTTTTGATGCAAGGGCTGAAGTTGGCAGTAGCAGGTCACAAAGCCAAGCCCTGCACACTCTGGGGACATCACTCGGCATATGCACCGCTCCCTGTGGGAGCACTGGTTATTCCACAAGCTTTATGTAAATATTTGTAAGTGGCACATCTGTCTGAATTACAACCGTGCCCTCCTGGATTGCTAATTGTAGGTTTTAATTCAGCTCTGCCGACCAGTTTACATAAATTAGGGAGCTGGCAGTAAGCAAGCTTTGAGGAGATGGGATGTGGATGTAGTGAGGGTTGTTATTTTTCTCTGAAATGCTTCTACCCAAGCTAGAGTCTCTTCCTGCAATTTGTGTCATTGTGGGACAAAAGCAGAGAGGATCTCAGCTCTCAGGTGCTGAGCAGCCATTAAGTCGTCCATAGAATGCTCCGAGCCCTTCTTCAGCTGCACCTAGTCCTTGCTCCCAAGGTGACAAATGAAGTCCGAGGGGGAAAATGGCCCTCTAATATAAATTAGTGCCCAAAAGACAAGCAAAGACTAGAGTACAGTATTTAATTTTCAGAACCAAACCATCTGATTGTGTGTCTTACTGCCAGCACGACTGTCCCATCATAGACTGCTGAAAGCTTGTAAGCTGCACTTGCATGTTGAGATCCCAGTGTGCATGTTACAGCTTAAACTTCAAGCAGAGATTAAATCAAGCAGGTGAGCATTAACTTTCTCCAAAAACTGGCCTTAGGACTCGAATGTCTTTGCCTGATCCTTATCCACGTCATCCCCACTCTTCTGACTGAAACTGATGTGGTCCTGAGCCATTTTTCCTGTCACATCCTCCTGTCCTTCCAAGACATCATCCATTTCACACCACATCCACTGAACATCAAGACATACAGGATTCATCCCAAAGCATATCAAGTGTCCCTGGTTTGGCTGGAAGCATCTGTAGACAGTGAAGTCAAGGTCTCCTTTAGCAGCATATGCTTACAAATGAAGTCTC
>PPHD01007243.1:0-23340 GCA_002909625.1 Bambusicola thoracicus
CTCTCCAACAGATTTCTGTCTTTCTTGTACTGGGGGCTCCATACCTGGACACAGTACTCCAGATGAGGCCTCACAAGAGCAGAGTAGAGGGGGACAATCACCTCCCTGTCCCTGCTGGCCACCCCTTTCATGATGGAATGGTAACTCAACCACCTTCCTGAGTATATACGATCTAGAATCTTTATATACTTTTGAGCTTGAAGTACAATCTGGATCACTAAGACCATCTGCACCTGTCTGGCTTCCAGAAGTTATGCCATGGACTGTTTGCAGGTTAGGACTCCATTCTGTCAGACCATCATGACAGTTCGCATTCCACTTTCAGTCTGAAACCAACTCAGACTGCATCAGCAATAGTAAACCGTAGGCATTCAGGAGGATTCTCTGGCATTGAGACCATGCTGGCATAGAATGTTCTACACTTATATTATTTAAACCTTCCAAACAGTATAGCTGCATCCAAGTGTCTGTGAAGCCCCAGGCCCATACTAATTCTTCAGCTGTGCCTGGTAACTCACTCTCTGGGAGAATGCCACATGGCAATATCCAGATGTTCCCTGGCATGTTTAAGACAGATGCAGCCTCACATTCCTGTCATAGATTTGGCAGATACCAGTCTCCCAACAACAGCACCCCTCAGTCTAGAGGATATAAGAGCAATATTGTCCGGGTTTGAGTCCAGATGGATCTGATGAACATCTGTCCACTGTTCATGTTTGTGCTTTGTGCTTGAGTCTCCCAGCAGATGGCATAGTGGCAAACCCTCTGGCAGACTCAAGAACAAAAAGAAAGGAAAGCTGTATATGTGAATATCCCAAACAGCATTGTTTTGACCTTTTTCACAAACACACACATTAATTAAAACCATAATTACACAGTTCATCTGCAGTGTAGTCTACAAGCCCTATTCTCTGATCTCAAGTTAAGAAAGGAATCTAAAGTGGACTCAGACAGTGGCTTTATTCTAGGAAAAGGCTATTAATAACTACAGTGGCATGAGTCTCCTCTTCCTCTTAGAAGAAAGAATACCTATTAAAAAACAGTCTTTAAAAAATGTTTCAGAAAAGAAAAGGTAGGCACAGACCTGAAAAATTCCACATCAAAAACACTTGAATTTAGGTTCTATAGAGGAACAGGAGGCCCTGGAAAAAAACTCACATCCAAATTGTTAGAAGAAACCCAGAAGTGACTGGGTGAGAGCAAAGAATTCCTCCCACAAGGAGAAAGAGTTGAAATTAAGGTCAGCCAAAGCCTTTAGAAATATGACAATTTAGTCATTTCATCACAAATCAAAGAAAAAGAAGCCTTCTTAGGTAAGAAGGATCTGGTTACACACTGGAAAGTTGGCCTAAAAAAAAAAAAAAAAAATCAAGAAAACTATTTCAAGTTATTGAATGATCTATTAAGAAAGAAGAACATGTTAGTAGGCCACACTATCCTCTTTATTCTTGTACATTGTGATTGTCATGAATTACAGACATTGCTGGTCAAAGAGTTCTGGTTTCCGCAGTGTGCAGAAGTCTAGCAGACAAGCACAGTGTAAAATTTATGAACAGTAATATTTGTACTTGAGAGATGAGGAAACAGAATCAAACCAAAGCCCTCTTAGATCAGCTTGGGTATTGCCTGTGCAAGGAGAAAAAAAAAAGGAAGAAAAGGATGTGAGAATTACAATGATATAAGAGGGAATGGGAAAAATAGAAAAAAAATAGCAGTGGTTCTACTAAATTGCAGAGATCATCCGTCAACTACAAGATTAAAATAATAAGTTAGTTAGTTATAATATAGAATACAGATTATTTTATTAATCTTTGTTTACACTTTCCAGTCATGTGGTTCACTGTGAGTTAAAAGAAATATGTAGTCCTATACTTAGACTCCAACCCACAGACATCAATTAAAAAATAACAATGATCCATATGCAGACAATCCACACTTAGAAACTACATATCACTTCACACATAATGCTATCTTATTTCAAATTTAAAACACTTTAAATATAGTTGTTGCTCTACACAAAGACATACATCTACAAACACAGGATAAGACAATCTTCTAAAGGCTATGTACTGTGGAAAATTTTGTAAATAAGAGATATACATATACAGCACGATTACTCGCTTCTTCCTAAGGCCTATTCTTTTCTCTGCTTCTCTGGATTCCCCTCCCCACCCCCGAACACAGACACTGTGCAGTATCAAGGAGAACTCATTTTTTAACATCTCTGAAGAAAAAAAATGTTTTCAAAAAACAACAAAGAAACAACTTGTGGATTTTCTCCACAGAAAGGCACCCACTTAAATTCTCCCTATACTGAACTCAAGCTAAACCTTAAATAGAAATTATACAAAACTCAATGTAGCTATTATAGAAATCAGCATCAATATTTCAGCATTGCAAAGATAGCAATATAAAATTATTTTTTTTACTCCAACATCTGATACTATCCTACTACACATCAATTATACATAAAATACTTGGAAGCTGAATGAACAAAGTTACTATCTCAATAATTCAGGCAATGTAAGTGTATCTATTATCCACATATCAGTCCTTCCTTATTTCTGTGTGTATTGGTTTTATTTTTTTTTCTTTTTCTTGTACTAAAATATGAAAACATAAAATGACCAGTGTTTCCCTGATAATTCTTCTTACGTGAAGGGACAAAGATTCTTTAAATAAAGCTACATTTTCAGGATAAGATGAAATGACAAATTCTAGTCCAAATCATCAGCATAGTTACACACAATTGTTACTGAGAATAAACATCTTTTTTCCGCCCAAACTAAGGGAAGAAGTTTCTTTCATAAGAATAGAGGCTGAGAGTACTGGGACTGTTTAGGCTGGAGAAAGCCTAGGGAGAATTTGATCAATAAGTATCTGATATGAGGGTATAAAGAGTGTCCCAGAGGCACTCAGCAAGGAGGCAAGAGGCAATGTGCACAGACTGAAACACATGTAATTCCATCTGTTGAAACAAATAGACCTAGTCATTTGAAACCAGAAAGTTGGGGGTCTGGTTTTTTTTTTTTTTTTAAGAGATTCACACCAAAGCGAAATTAGAACAACTCCATTTTGCCTTTAGTAGCTGTCAGAAGCTATTCCTGAAACACACAATATTTACACAACTAACTCATTTCTTGGATTTAAGAGTGGTAAATATCAGAAGGGATAAAATAAGTATTGTCCAACACTCCCTATGATCTAAAATTACTGAAGACACAATAACAACTAATCCCAGGTTCCATTACTACTGGTCCCGCTTGCAGGAAATACAAAGGATGCATGTTACTCAGAGTCATCTCAGAAAGGAAAAGAATAGAACAGTCAAATGATCCAGAGTATTTCAGCATTAAGGCGTTCGCTTACCAAATGAGTAGAAAAAAAAGTGACTGGTGGTGAACTTTGTGCAGATTCCTTTCAAGACCAATTAGTGAAGCAGTAGGCATCTCTCAGCAGGAAAGAAGATTAAGAGAAGAGTAAGTCTGTGCTGTGATAGCTTAGGAGTGAAAGCTGGGAAAACGTATGAGAGCTGCATTGACTTAGAATTCTAAGGACAAAGACACTTTGCATCTTTGCGATTAAAGGGTTAAAGCAACAGATACTTCCACTGCTGTCAGCCTGGTCTGTCAGAGTTCAAATTTACCAATTATCCCGAAGCCAGCTGTCCATACAGTTTTGTTCTAAATTTAGTAGCCTAGGGAAAATGTTTTCTTTCTAAATTAAAATGATTTGCCAGAGATGGGGTAAACCACTGCCAAGAAAAATACCCACTTAGCAATACACACATACTCACACATTCACTCTCACTAAACGCACCCTTTTTTGCTGTTACTCTCCGCCTGTTTCCTGAAAAGCATCTTCAGATTTTAGAAAAATACTCAATTATATTTCCATTATTTCCAGCTTTACTTCATTTTTCCTGCTTTATTTCTTCCCTTGATAAAAAAACTACAGAAGTTTCCATTTTCCAGATGCTTATCCTTATACAGAAGCCTGTGAATTCAGATGCCCATGGAAATCTGAAATTTTTTCAGATTTAATTAAATTCTTACTTTCATAGTTTATCTTGAATTCTGCCACTGACAACCAACAAATATATTTTTAAATTTTACGCTCAAGTTAATGGATACTCTTATGTTTTCTTCAAGACTGTCTAAGATTGAAGTTCAACTGAAAATTCTGATGTTAAAAACATGCTTTAATAGCAGAAGATTGAGATAAACAGGATAACTTGAAAATAAGACTTGACATGATATTGTATTAATAACAAACTAGAAAATCAGCATTAAAATTAATTATCTCTATAGGAACTCCTCAAAACTTAAGACTCACACCTAACCAAAATATAATAATAGTTGATCTTTTCATAAGTCAGATATTAGAGATAATTTTAAATTGTATGCTGAATTTTTTCAATTTTAAGCTTGACAAAGAATGAGCTTTATTTTATTATGACCACAACTATCACAAAATCACTTTAGAAAGCAAACAATGCATATGGAAGACTTTGGGAGATGCATAATGTTTCACTGACATTACTTCTTACCATTTCTAATTCATTGTTTGGTTTTCCATGAATTTTCAGCAATGCAGTTCACTGCACAATTCCAAAATAGGAAATGATCTAATACATCTGAAATAGAGTAATGTAATAAAATTCAAATGATGGGCCTATTCCAACTGTTTATACACAATATTCCCCCCTGAACATCAGTACAACTATCTGAAGATGCGTTTAAAAGCATGTTTGCTTCACCAGCCTTGGTCAGCTACTGAAAGTGTAACCTACATCTCTTGAGGTTCACAGTATTCAGCCTCAAACATCTCCAGCTGAAGGTGTTGTTTTTTTTCCATTTTCCTGCAAATCATATCTCAAGTGTGGAAGGACAGAGAGTAATGTTGTCACAGATCCAGCAAAAACAATACAAATCTGTTTCAAAATATGGGCACCCAGGTGTCTAGCTTGAGATATCAATAAACATTCCAGGTGTTTTATTTGGTAACAGTGTCAGATTAAAATTACCTTTGACACAGTTTCTGACAATAAAAAGGTGACTGGTGAATCTGCAGAAGGAACATATCAGTTTATCAAGTGGAAGTGGCAGAAATTGTATCAGCAGTCATGTGAAAACTTTTAGCAATCTGAAGATCTACTGCAACTTCAAACTACTGAAGAAATTACTGAAAAGAACAGCTAACTACTGGTGCTAACATGTCACCCTTCATGTGCAATTTGAGTCCAAAACGTTCATTGAGATAACAAGAATGGATCTTGGTATTTACACACAGACAAAGATACAGCTTCATAGCTAAATAATAGATTTTGCCCCAGCTACCTGCAGCTGCTGCTAGATATTAATTCCTCTGGGTGTTTCAACAGAAGATCAGGCAGGTACCAGAGTGTATAAGTAGTCTCAGGCACCAACTGTGTAAGTAACACCATTTTCATTAGAGACATTGAAGAAGAGGAAAACAAACACGAAGATGCAACAGGTACAAGGGAGGTGGAAAAAATATGTGAGACTTAGAGTAGACAGACTACAGCTGTGAGAAACTCTCTATTCTGTCGTCACAGTTTTATGTATATGGTTATAAATATTATTAACAAAGTATTTTATTGGTATCAACCCATTCTTGGAGAGTATCAAGATTTTGTTATAGTATGATTTGACCCTATATGGCATTTTGTAGTCTTTTCAAGTCTTTGAACATATGTAAAGTAATACATTTAACTTTGGCTAATGAGTATATACAAATACATTGAGCAGAATCACTTTGGCATGTCCCCAGGTGACATTTCAAGATTCTGAACAAAGCAAACAAATGTGTTGGAAGAACATCTCAGCTTTCATACCAGACTTCCTTGAGGTTAGCTTCAGAGTAAGCCACATTTAAATGAACCTTCCCCTCTGTTTTTACTATTAGAGAAACCCTGAAGTTACTAAGCATAAAAAACTTTTTTAATATATCTATTATTTTAAAATTTGTATTATATTTTATCTGTTTTTATAGGTTGTTATAAAGGAAAACTGCAATCCACTAAATCATTCATATTCAAGATAATGTAATTTTTTTCATAATTAAAGATCAGAGTATCATTTGGTTTGCCTAAGTCCCATTATATATTTAAAATAAAACATATTTTGTATTCTTTATTCCCTTCATTATCCAATTTTATCATTCCTTTTTGAATAGAACAGAACTTTTCACAAATTATGGCTTATGAATCAGCAATGCTTTCTGTCCAGGTTCTAGAGTATTTATTATTTTTTTTTCCTCATTCAGAGTAAAGCTATGATAAAACGTGATGTTAAACTTATGGAAAATAATCCTTAGCATCCTTTTTTTTTCTTTTCAAAAACCATTAACCATACTGTGGGATGATTTCAGTTCTTCATCTTTCATTAATTCACTAAGAAGTCCCAAGCATGAAGTAGATCTTCATGCTAATAATAATCTTACAAAATAAAACACCCAGGCAATACAACAAAAGAGCACCTAAGTATTCTAAAATTTGTGTAATTTCTCAAACAAATTTTATGAGGTCTTCCCTCCCGAGGAATCAGTCAAATACTTTGAGAATGTATCTTTCTTAGTCAAGATATTTCCAAAGGTGTGTACTGAATGTAAAATGTACTGAAATTAATTCTCCACTTGGAACACATTACCTGTACAGTAGTAATATTGTAATAAAAAGTACCTGTAGCATGCATATAAGGTGGATTCTAGAAAAGCAGTGCTTAATGCCACAGAAGTCTTCTCCCATTCCTTTTCCAGAGTAACTAGTTAAACCAATAAAATTAACTTTAGTTTCTGAAATATGTATTTTTTTCCTTTGATATATGTATTTTCTTTTATATATACATATATATCACACAGAATAGGATTACACTCTGTATGTATGTGCTTATTCCCTTTCCCACTCTTTCAACACATTTCATGGCATCTTTCTAGTTGTATTAGCCATGAAAATCACAAGTTTAATTTCTTGCTGCTCCAAACTCTTATATGTAAGTCTCGTGGGACTGAATATCGTTTTGCAGATTTTTTTTTCTTAAAATAGCAGGGTTTTAACACAAATTTTCATGCACTTCTATGTATGATCTTCTGACAACTCAATAGTATTATTTTAGAATTCTCAAACTATTTCTGTACCACTTGGTTATGGTATTGTCCTGTTTTCAGCCAAGACAGCATTAATAGCACACTAATGTTCTGGTTGTTGCTGAGTGATGCGAACACACCTAGGGCTGGACTGAGCCTCTCGGAAGGGTAGAGCATCTGCCATGATGGCATGGGCCAGGGGAAAGCCATAAAGCTATAGTGTGCTGACCAGGGGCAGCCACTGCTCACAGGTTGCCGGGCATAAGTCAGTGGTAGTGAGTCCTCTAATTGTTACCTGGGTGTTGACTAGTGGGTAGCAAACAATTGCATTGTGGCTATAAATATATATATACACATACAGTTATCATTGCATTTTTGTTTCCATTTTCCTCTCCTGTCTTAGTAATTAGTTTTTATCTCAACCCGCGAGTTCTTTTTCATTTCCAATTCCATCCTTCAACCCACCTGGGAGAGCGAGAGTGAGCAAATGGCTGCATGGTATTTAGCTGCCTACTGGGTTAAATCACAACAAATAACTCCCTTATTTCACTAAAATTGTCATGACTGTTTTTTTTTTATGAACACTAAAGTTCCTTGAGTGTACTATTCCTGCACTAACGCAATCTATGCATCTGTTCATTCTACTGTGTGGAATTAAATAAATCATAGTCTTCCCCACTAACTTTCTTCTTTATGGATAGTAAATTTAGGAAGTGCCCTAGCAACACTGCCTGTTATTAAGCACTACCTCCAATCCTCAATGTAACATCACATTTCACTTCGCTTATGACCACAACTGTTTTGAGTTGGAATTCCATACATCAAAATCTACCTCAGACTGAAGACTTCTAAGAGAGCAGACCTAGAATCTTAGGAGAAAATATGGCATTTTTGAGGACAAGAACTGTGAGCGAGTAGATGAATGCAGATGCTTGTTCAGAGAAGTTGAAGGAATGGAAATTGAGTAAAATGACTGGATGTGTCAGTCTCTGGGGTAAGACTAAGACTTGTGACTCGGTGTCTTTGGTGAGAAGCATGAGACGTTTGGAGTAAAGGCTAAAGGTAAGAAGACAGTGGGACTGATTACAAGATCTGAACTTCCACTGAGTGAGCAGAAACATCTGAGATGCTCTATAAGAACACATTTTCCTAACTGAATAAATCCCAGAATAATTAACATCAGCAAACCGTCTGGCAAAATAATATAGTATATGAACACTGGCAACTTCTACCATGCATTCCATTAACACACAGAGTTTTGTGCAGCCTATCTTAAAATGCTATCTCTGCTGTTGGCCTACAATAGGTCCATTTAGTTAGTAGTTCGCAAGCTTCATCTGGTCTGAAAAATGACTTCGTGTTCTTCTTCGTGTATGCAAAAATTGCACAGGCCTAATGCATATGAGTATATACCCAACATGATGATGGAATTTTTAATCTATCAGTTTGCTGAGGGTTTTTTGTTTTTCTTCTGACACTACATAGATACAAATATTTCAAAAGAACATAAGTTACACACTAGAAAGTTAAGAGCACAAATACAACTTTACAATACGAATTCAGCTCATGCTTATGAATGCATTATCTTTGATCCTATGATCTATTAATTGCATGTTGTTTTTTCTTCCCTCAGTAAACCTGCTTCAGCCTGTCTATGCACCCTGCTCTGAAGGTAGGTCATGACAGTGTAGTAACAGGATATGTTGAATATCAAGTCAAACAGAAAGGGAAGTATATTCTGAATGATACAGAGGACTGCAAACAGCAGGAAAATCTCTTAAATCTAACTTAACAAAAATGATTGCTAAGCATATGACTTTCAGGGTGCCCAACTTCATACCCTGAATTTTTGACTGTAAAAGCATTGACCATGTACAGCTGCCCTGGCAGTCAGAAGAAACTGTGCTTTGCACTCTTAAACAGTATTCAACAATAAACACTCTGCAAAATCAGAAATAAGGCTTAGGTGTTTTGAATTACATATCTAAAATTATCTGGTAACGCAGAACTTAATGTCTCAGGGCTACACATACCCGTTTGTAACGCAGAGTAATAATACCCTGTCATCAAACAGGGTTGTTTTGAAAATAAATGCAGAATGTTTGCAAAACTCTACTGAGAAGCATGTGAGGAAAATAAATCTCTTTATAGAAACACCTGCGTAATGTGCACTAAAGATAAGCCCACAAAAACAGTGAAGAAATTAAATACTAAACATAATCTTACTAAGTGAACACAATCCATCCTATGCTCTGAAAATGGAGAACTTTTTATCTGAAGATACCATGTGGTAACATCCAACATCAGTGGTATGTACAACATACAGTCAACGTGCCATAGTTAATGGGCAGACTGCAAACAGCTGTGAGTACAGAGACATAGAACCTGTCTTCAAAAAGGTAGTTTGGATCTATCACTACCCCTCAGCAAACCACCTTCCAAAGCCTGCTAAGGTCTGGAAGAACTCTAGCTGCATTTTCATGACATTGACTCTGAGCTGATAAGCTCTGTCAGACCCAAGCTCATGCCAAGATTTAATCTGTCATTTGTCCATATGAATCTAAACGCAGGTTATTAGCTGGCTGTAGTTGTTGACATTGTCACAGGTAACTCATTCACAGATAAAATGGGTGTTATTTCACCATGCTTCCCAGCACTTCTGGCTCTAAGAGACATTAAATGTGTTATCTCACCTTCTATTATGGTTCTATGTCTAAACTTTCGGGAAACAGATAAGCTTAGTATGTGGAATGCAGAAATACATGCACATTATCTTATTCCTTACAAACCAGCTCTTTGCCCCCAACACAGATTATCTTTTTGTCAAGACAATTTGCAAACTGAGCAGAAAGGTGTGCCCTTCTCCATCTTATCTTCCTTCCCCTTCTAAGTAGGATATACTTACCCATACTTCTGGGTAACAGAATTCCCCCATGTTTGTTATAAGCCACTGAATCACTCAATCACTGTTTTTTTCCCCACTCTTCCTGCTTTTCTAAAAAATCTCATACTTCAAACAGTCTTATTCTTCATGCTTATTCCAAAGCAGCTCTATTGTAAATCTGTAGTACTTGAGTGCTCTTTTGTTTACAATACACTAAAAAAAAAAAGCCATTTCTGATCATGATACCCATCCAGCACAATCCAGTAATACCACATGAGTCAATCAAATGCCTGTGAATCCAAAGCTTGTTTTCTCCTTACTGTCAGTAATCCCTAGTCACAAATCGTTTCTTAACATTTACAGTTGTCATCTATATTATCTCTGAAAATATATCAGACATTCTGATCTTAAGCTCTTTTCTTAAATGTCTGAAGTACTTCATGTTCCTATCAGATATTACTTCACAGGTTTTTATTCCCTCATGAACTTAATTAGTCAAATATTCCAAAAACTCTTTAGGATATTTGCTATTTCTTAGTATACTCATCCCTGTTTAGAAAAGAAAATAAATCACAAGCATATTTCCATACTCCAAGTAAAACATGTCTTTTCCTCTACTTCACTCTCTTTTTTTTACAATGTTAGATGGGATTATGCATGACTTTAGCCTGTTTTAGTCTGATCATACTTGTCATTGCCTCATCTCCAAGAACAACACCAATCTCTTTTCTAAGTAAAAACATTAATTTCTCTTTTCAGATCACTACTCCTTTTCACTACATTCTTCCATCTAACTATTTCCAGCTCAACAAATAATGCTTCCTCATTTGTTCTCTTGTATTATTTTGTTTCAGGTGATTATCTTTATGATTCAAACTGGTAAAGAGAGAAAACCAGGCAGGCAGAGAGACACTGATGGAGAGAGAGGGGGAGAGAGGAGGAGTTAAGAGACATGGGTGGGGTGTCAGCGTATGGATGGATGAAAAGAGAGATGAATGGAGAAACACACCAGGGGTAGAGAATAGAGGCAGAGTAGGAGAGAGAATGAAAACTATAGATACATGAGAGACCTACCTGCTCTAAGTCATTGTATTTCAATAGTACTTTATTCAGTAAATATTTTTCCCCAAAAATCAGTTTAGTGAGAAGCCATATATGAATAGAAATTACTTCAGATGATGAAAGTTATTACACAAATAGGAAACTTTACCATGGACTTACAATATCCATCTGAAAGAGACAGTTTTACATTTTGTTTAGTGTTTAAACTGAGCAAGAACACTGTAAGTCAATTTCAAACAGTGCTTATAGTTTTCAACATATTGCCTTTCTCAATCCTGTAAAGTGTTTCAGTTGCCTTTTTTTGAGTTTTTCATAATTTCACTGTTTTTAGTGAAACTAAAACTAAGATTCATTCTGAAGTTTTAGAGCTTTTTTCTTCTTGCTTGTTGTTTTTTCGCTTTGGTGTGGTTTTCTCTTTTGATTTTCTTGTGGTGTTTTCAGGGGGGATGAGGCAGGGGTGTTTCTACTTCTTTAAAAAGAATGTGGACCTTAAGACTGATGGATTATGATAGGAACATTCAAGCTACCTTTCATCCTTGCCCTGTTTTCCAAGCGTCTTCACAATAAAAATAAGAATCTTACATAAAGTATTTCTGAAACTTTTTGAATATATTTATGCAATTCTACATAAACCTTGGATCAGAGAAAAACAGTGGGTTGGATAAACCAGTGGTTAGAGAGCTATCTCAGAATAGTAATAAATAAGACCTGAACTTGAGCCTGCACTACTGTTTTGGATGCTCTCTTCCCTTTGCGAAGAAACTGATATCACTGCAAATATCATAAAAACATGTGCAGATTGATGGGGGGAAAATGGTAATTCTCCATTAAAACTGGCTTACTAACAAAAAAAATTAAAAATCTCAATTTAATTGTATCATTTGAAGAATGCATGCCACTATGAAAAAGAACTTGCTCTTTTCACTGAAGTAAAAATCCAAGAAATGGACACATAGCTGCATAACCGCAGCTGCACTCTTTTCCAGATTTGAAAAGATTTTTCCTAGAGGCATGACAACACTCAAATTAATAGGCAAATATTCTTCACTGTGATCATTCCTGCTTGAATTATTTTCTGCAGGATGGGAATACCAAACCCTCTCTCATTAGCGTTTAAGTAGCATCCCTAAACAGAAAAGTATGTGATGATAAAATGAGAAAGGTAATTATTTACAGAAGATATTTAAGATGTAGTGGAAAAACCTGTCTTAACTGAGAAACTGATAGGCTAGCTCAGTATTGATTAACAGTGAAACACATAAATGCAACTTGATAGTGCTTCAAATGAAAAAATCTAATAATCAAAGCACCATAATTTGATCTGTTCAATACTGAGCACAAATGGGAGCAGTAATACTCGGTTACAGAGTATTATTAATACATTCAGCATCTAGTTACTGAATACACTGCTGCTGAAACAAAGAACTATTAGTTTCAAGGGAAGCTGGATTAAGTGTGTTGACAAAAAAATAAAATATTACTGAGAAAAAGAAAGAAAAAATATTTCAGTTATATTTATTTTTTATTTTCTGATAAGTAAACTATAATGCTTAGGTGTGAAAGGCATAAACTGTTATGCTGAAGATATATGATAACAGCATAAAGCCTAAGAATCAGTTTTAAGAGATGCATGGGAAACTTACCTTTGGGCACAATCATTGCTATTCAGAGCATATGCTTTCTGTCCAAAAATAAACTGTTCAAAAACCAAACAATCAATATGATAAGGAAAAAAACAACCAGATATTCTATTAAACATGGCTAACTTCAGCACAGCAGCACAATATCAAATTAAGAGCGAGTTTATATTTCAGCCAAGAAGTTAAAGTCAGGTCATTTTTTCCTTTTTTGACAATTCTCAAGGCACAATTCAAATCACCAATCTTAGTTCAAGGCATCTGTTCACAGTTTCTTCAACATTTTCATGTCTAGCTAAAAACTCTTTGCAGGATGCATACCAAAACTAAGTTGAAAACACTTCAGAAATAAACTAATTCTTCATAAATTAACCATGACAGTTTTAAATACCAACTTGTAATGAAAAACAAGTATTTTTTATCATTCATGTTATTGTTTAGATATGCACAAATGGGCCCTAGGAGAATTGCAGAAGGAAAGATATCTGTCATCAAAACTATAGCACATCTATCTGTAATGATCTGAATGTTAGGACATGTGACTAAAATTGCACTTGAGTAGAAAAAAGCACCAAGCAGTGCTAACAGGGATAGGACAGCCCCTTTGCTGCTCTGATAAATCTGCACTATTTAAATGGTTCTTGACAACTCCCTATGTGAGTGTCAATCCAGCTGCTTTGGAAGGTAGCATCTGCTATTTAGTTACTGTAAATATAAAGATACAAATATAAAAGCCTTTGCAGACTTTCTTATATTTTATAGGAGCCTCCTCTGATTCCTGACAAGTGTGGTATTGCAATTAGCTGTTTCTCTGGAATGAATATGATATACAGACTGCTTTCTGTAGAGCTGCGAATGGAAATGCCCAAAGACTTAAATATAAAGATGCTTTTCAGGAATGCAATGAATTCCCAGTTTAACCAATTATTTTTTTTTCCAGTCAGGAAATCTCAATTGTGTTCTGGGCTTTTTTGAGAATCCCAGGAGACTGTAAATATGGATGTTGCATGATGGCTGCTGATACTACTGAAACGCCACAGCATCGCACAGGTCAAGTGAAACTTGGAGAAAGACGTGTACCATGAGATTACCTCCTTAATTCTTTCTTAATTCCTCTTTTGAGTTTATTAGAAATTTATCCAGAAATGGTGACATCTTGTGGCATTTAAGAAAGCCATATTTTCAAAGGAGATCTGAAAACTGAGCTACTATGAATTGAAGACTAGCTCTGAAGCATTCTACTTCCTTCCAAAGAGGTCTAGACACTCTGGCTCCATCCTTTAAAGAGTAATCCTGAGGCCTGCTGTCTGACTCCCCTGAGTGGGTTTTTTTTTTAAAAAAAAAAAAACAACACAAGAACACATTTAAACAGAAACACCACAAAGGAACTCAGCTCCTTCCCTCTGCCTTCCTTCAGAGCTGGTGGTTTTGGCATTTTTCCAAGTAGCCTGGCAGATTCATTCATGCAAGCTACAAGTCTGTTGGGCAAAAACCCAACAACATCCAACCACTACTGTCTTTTCTTGTCATTATAGCTACATTTAATTGCCACTTCATAGTGTTCATCAGTCTTTCCGGAAGATACTGAAAATGGATCTCTACCTCTCACTCCAGCAAGTGATTGTGCCCTGCTTCAGTTCTATCTTCCCAATATTCTCACTTTTGCCAAGCACTGTCAGTTCTTTCAATCTTCCCAGTGAATTTTGTTGTTTTTCCATGCATTTGTTAAATTCAGTGTCTTCTCCAATCCCTAGAAGGGTTAGCTTAACTCCATTTCATATTGGGCACTGTGGCCTTGATGGGTATCAGCAACAAGGCCCTGCATTTCAAGGCTGGCATAAGGAACTGCAGGATACTTCACTTTCTAAGTTACTCCACTTTCCTTTTTTTGTGTGCTGGTTATCACAGTAAGAAAAAGGAAAGGGAGGCAAATATTGGGGAAGGAAGAAATCAGGAAAAAAAAAAACCAATGAACACAGTAGTTTGTTACTGAAGGAAGGAAAAAAAGCTGTTTGTCACTTATGATAGTTAGCTGATTTATTCCCTGAAGGTTAATGGTTGAGGTAAGTAGCCTCACAGAGAGAATGCTTCCTTGGCTATTTAACAAACAAACATTTCTTAGCAACCTCACTTGCTTTTCTCAAAACGTATTTCCTGAGTCTGTACCCTGTTACAGCCTGTAGAGCTTTAAAGCAAAAAAAGGAGAAGCAAATATTGAAATGGTTCATCTGGTGGCAAAAAAAAAAAAGCAAAAACCAGTTGTGGATTTGAAACATCGCAAGATTTTTGTTGCTTCTACTTCTTTTCTAACATTTACATCTGTACTCTTATTTTGGAGCACATAAATGATTCCTGTAGCAAGGATATCTTGTCGTAACTGCTACTAGGATCTAGGTTTTGAGTTCTCATATACTTCAGGTTTGATCAGAAGAGTGACAAGATTGTGTGACTATGGTCAACACCAAGTATGTCTGGAAAACCAACAACAAATACTAGTCAATCTTCATCAACGGCTTGAATATCAGTTATTGTCAATATAGGTAGACCACGTTTTCAAACTGGCTCAATTTTGTTCAGACTTGAGAGAAGTAACTAATACTGTGTGAGAAACAGTATTTAAAAAAAAAACAAAAAACAACAAGCAAAGAAAAACCCCACAACGAAAGGAAAATTATTTCTAAACACTAACTTCAGAAGTCAATGATCCCATTTGAGTAAGTGAGCAATACAAGCCAAAGATTCTTTTTCTGTATATATGAGCCACATTCAATACAAGAAGTATAGGAGTTAATAGAAAATATTCCGATTTTCCTCCATACATTCATGAAATAGAAGTATTCTGGAGTATTTCTTGGGGGGAGGAAATAAGTGGGGGTGGAGTTGTTTGTCTTTTGCTGACAGCCCTTAAATTATATAAATACCTAGATCTTCTGGCAAAAATTGAATTGTTTTAAACTATTATCTCACACTACATTAGATACAACAAGAAATATCTATAAAAATATGAAAATGCTTTTCCATGCTTTAAAATGTCAGCATAAATAACACTGTCCATATATTAATAATCTGAAATTTCAAATTAACCAGTCACTTCAGCAGGATTTTTTTAATTTAAACGAAAGGTAAAATTATAGTACGAGCAAAGTTAAATGGCCTTCTTAAGCTAATTGCTCCTGTTTTAGTAATATTAATATATGTAAAAAATAAGATATAATTTAAAGAACAAAAGACTGCAGTGTCATAAAATCCACTGCAACACATTTCCATCTCATGTGAAGATTTTGTCACTCAGCTCTAATGGAGAGGAGAAGAAAATATCCCAAAATAAACTAATATTCTTTAGGGGCACTTCATTAAGCCATGGATTATTAAATGTAAAAGCAGGTGAAAAATACATATAATGATCACCTGGCTAAACATCTGGGACTTTAAGCCTACTGAGCACTTACCACTCGTATGGCAAACAGGTATACTGGTATTGGACCAGAGAAATTACCGCATTAGAATGGAGAAATGAAATAAAGAGCTTACCTGTGTCCTGGGCTCACAAAAGGGCTCCAAGGGGAAGGATCCTTCCTCTTTGGGAGTCAGCCCTTAAATGCAGTCTAGGAGGGGGTGCAGCCTGGCTCCACCCCTTTCGGTCACTCAGGTGAAATTGCATTCACCTGTGCCCCTGCAGCTGACTCAGCGCTCACCTCAGGTGGTCAATCAGAGGTTCAGGCCATGATTCAACTGTTCCCATACACCACTTTAAGTCTTAAGGTGAAAAAGGCATTAAGGTGATTGTCCTTTTAGTATATACTTGCACCTCTTCAAGGTAAATTTGCGCTTCTAAAAGTTTGGGGTTTTTTGTTTATTTGTTTTTTAATTAAATAGCCATATGTGATCTAGAACATAATGACTGAAAAATAAGGAAATCTTAGCCTGTGAAGATCTCTATGCACTTTTCATGACCTCATCTCTCCATCTCGTTAGACCACCTTTAAACCCAAGCGATGTCCAAATCTCAACCTGCACCCCATAACCAGCTTCTTGGTATTTAGAAGAGGTCAAATAATGGTATCACAATGAGTATCTCATTGTTTCTCCAGGATTTTCTTCAAAATCTGCACCTGGATCTAAATCCTCCTTCTTACCAACATGCTAAGTACCAGTAACCAGGATAGACTTCATCTATTGTAAAGCTGATATTCCAAAAGTAATTCATTAATTATGATTAGCTAGCATTAAGCAAGGAAATAATACACATCCCACCTCACTGGTGAATGACTTTGCTGTCCTGTCAATGAGTTTCCCTCATAACAGAACCACTCCTATCCTACACACAGTTATTTCACTTCCATCTTCACAAATTCCTTTCAGCAATTAAAAGATTGAGTTTCTTCACTTCACCTTTGCTGTTTCAGGCAAAATAGTGGGAATCTCGTTTAAATGTGCATTTTTAGATATGCCAAAATGAAAAAGAAACACTCTTCAGAGTCCTGGATCTCTCATAATTCTTTATAAAGGTATGGAATATACATCAGGAGTTGTAATATTTATAAATTAACAAAGGCATCTTCAAATTCGATACGTTCCGTTGATCACCACAAAGAGAATCTAAATCTATACTGTCAACAGATAAATATATTAGACAGCAATGTGTATAAAAAATTATTGAGGTAGTAAAGACAAGGATGAAAGTGCTGGTGTTAATTCATCCCACTTGTGCATGTGTATAGAGTCATGCTTTTAAAGATTTCATCATTCCATACTGTTTTTCTTTGTGCAATGAATGCTGGTCTTGGGATGACTGGAGGCTCTATAAGAAATGACTGATAAGACTGTTTTCTTTCTGTATATCAAAGATATTAAAAGGTGTACTGGAATTAAACTAGCAAAGAACATGAACAGCAGTTTAACGCTGCACAGAAGCGGATTCTATTCATGTCTGCGCTCCAAAAACAAAACAAACCATTTAACACGTGAACCTACCTTTACATATTTCCAATATATGCAATAACACATAATTTATAGGGAACATACTTCACATAATACTTCATTAAGATGTGAAACCCTTGCTGAAGGATACTAGGAATGCCCAAAATTTTACTTTTTTTCAAAGACCAACTGAACAAATGCATGGAAGAAAAAGCCACTAGAGCTATTAAATACAAGGACAATACATTTGTCTTAGAAAGCTGTCATAAATCACTAGAAGCTGCAAAAATACACTTGAGGAAATACTGCTTACTGTACACTTGCTTTGCTATTCACTCTTACCAAGACCAAACTTTTAACCTCTAAATTCCAGCCACTACTGAAGGAGAACACTGGGCTAGATGGACCTTCATTCTGAGCCTGAAGACCCATTCCTATGTTTTCACCTGAACTATATATACACAGGGAAAAATGAACTTGTAGTCTCTAGTTGGAAAAACCAACTCAATGGATACTTCTTACAGTAGTCTAACTAGTTCCTATTCGTGAGCTGTGGATATTAAAACCCTCAGTTTCAGAAGTACTGTGGAAACAAGTGCATTAACATTGTGAAGCAGTCAAATAGAGTGACTAACAACACTGGAAAGCCAAGGAGAAAAATTAATCATTTTTTTATAGAAGAGCTTGAATAGTGCGCAGAACATAAGGCTCGGGGGTAAACACTGAACAGCAAGGATAAAAAATATCAAATGACTACTGATTCACTGAGCACTGTCTGTCCTGATCTGCAACTAAGGTATGGACCCTGTGGAAGAAGAGTATACGATTGTGTCATTAAAAATACCTAATATTATCATTCAGAGCGTTAAATATAAACTGCACAGGCAACCTTATTCTTATCATTAGCAACTTCAGAATTATTGATTTTCTACATACTTTCAGGTATGTCAAATTTTCTAAAAAAGCAGACTAAAACTCATGAAACTCCACCACATGGTGTCATCTTGTCAAAACTTAACAGACCTCTATTCCCAACAATTCATCCAACCTGTTCTACTTAAAAGTAATAGAATGACCGATGGTATTTTATTAATTTGTGCCTATGTAAATATTAAAAAAGAAAAAAAAAATGCAAATACATTTTGCAAATACAACAAATAATTGTGAAATATGAAAATATCAGGCTTTGAATTAAACTACATTTCATTGAATAAACATTCTCTTTTTATTCTGCATAATTTATCTGTCCTGTTCCTTGTATCTTGACTCCTAAACTACACTCTTCCACTCCTCATCAGTGCTAACAAGTCCCAGTTCTTACTACATCCATTTATGTTACCAACCTTTTCTAGCATTCCAATTTTTTTGTGTATTTTACACAACCTGCTTGCTGTGCGAGCCTCTCTTTCTACCTATCTTCCATGCACATCTCCACCCAGTATATATATGCTTATTCCATTATTTTACAGGCTCCATTTTCTGCTTATGCCATGACTCTTCTCAAATCAAGACTTATGAAGTCTATATGACAGCAAAAATATAAGGGATAGTTTCCATCACTGTGACAGGCAAACAACAGATTTCTAACATATACATATACTACAAGCCATAGGTTTTCTTTCTGCATTTGGTATATTTGGTACTGTGGATATTTATGCGTGCACATTATGTGAGAAGTTCCTTGACAAATCATAGACCACTTGGTTATGCAAGACACTGCTCTGCAATAAATGTGTGCGAAATAGGAAGCAGAGTGATTGCAAATTACTTATGAACATAATCTGACAAATCAGCTACACAGATGACAAGGAGGATATGGAAGTGGATAAATAATTACTTGAGAAAATTGAAAACTAGAAATAAGAGTAAATTATGTTTTTTAGGAAACCTTATCAATGACTTAATGGAGATTCTGGGGTCAAACTGCTAATACTAATATGTTGGGGGTTTTAATCTGAAAAAATAATCTAGATATGCAGATTCGTTTGTGCCTAGTGAACTCTACAAATAGTAGACAATGACCCAGACAAGTCAACAAGTAAACATGGAAGACCTTAAACTCTTAGAACTACTGGTAACAAACAGACTAGAAAGTTATTTTGAAGATCTGAAATTCAGGCAATTTGCAGCAAACATTCCCAACTATTTTACCTTCCCTAAAAGACATCTCTTTACTGGACTCTTCTCATTTGGTAACACTACACACACTGTACAACTTAAGACTTATTTCAGCAGTCATCTGAGGGTTAGGAAATTAAAAACCCACACACCAATTACTTACGGGAGAAAAAAAGTTACTAATGTGTAAACTCAAAGGCTAAATACAATAGTAATGGTTTTCATAATGACTAATATGACAGAAGGGAAAAATTCACAAAAAGATTGTTCAGGTGAAGCATAAGACAGTAAGCTGAACGGGATAATCTTAGGCAGAGTAGAATGGGTCTCAGACTACAGAAGAGACAGGAAATGAACATGTAATTGACGCAAAACTCTTCCACCACATCAATGAATGCAGCCAATGAGGTCATTCATTCTTCCCAACAGCCCACTTTCCAAGTCCAGGCTCCGTCCTCTCAACAGCGCAAAGAGAAAATTCTGTTTTCCAT
This sequence comes from Bambusicola thoracicus, assembly GCA_002909625.1. Lineage (NCBI taxonomy): Eukaryota > Metazoa > Chordata > Aves > Galliformes > Phasianidae > Bambusicola > Bambusicola thoracicus. Next base: position 20,220 of record PPHD01007243.1, read on the forward strand.
TTAAAAGAATTAAAGATGTTGAAACAGTGGAATAATTATGTCAGCTTTACCATCATCAAGAATTCAGATTCCAAAAATAAAGGAAAGGGTTTGTATTAACAGTGTGCAAGGGTAATCTAAGGTCAATAAACCATAATACTTTAGACCTGGTATGTAGTATACTACACAGGCTGTAATATGACATCACAGAAAAAATATGGCTCACAAGGACCATCCCCTCTCTTTTAGCAAGGACAACTAGATACCATTGTCCAGGAGCCTGGATATTTCTAAGGACAGAGACACCAAAAACTCATTAAGCAACTTTTCCCAGGTTTGACCATCCTCACACCAACCCAGTTATTCCTACTATCTACACAGAACTTTCTATGTGGCAGCTGCTGCCTGATGCTTCTTGTCCTGCCAATACACACCTCCAAGAAGTCAGCCCATCTTCTTCACACCCTTCCACTTCGCAGGTGAAGGCAGCACTAAGATCACCCATTACCTTTCTCATCTTCACACTGGACACACACTTTGTGCTGTTTGTTTTCTTATTTATATCCAATTTCAATCACCCAGCACCTGGCTCTGCCTTTGGGTCAGGTGATCTACTGATCACCTAGAGGGTAGCTAATGCCTACTATTTCTGAATTGATCTAAAGCAACTATACAATAAAGAAGAGAAATTCTACCTAATTTTTTGGTTTAACTTAGCTATTAAAGTAGTCATCTATATATACACTCTAAGTAAGCCTTCCATTAAAACTGTTTTTTTTCTGTTCTTCTCTGAAATATTTTACCTATAAGAATACTTAAATTAGGCACGTGGCCTTGCTGGAAACAAAATCATTCTATATAAAATTTGGAGTGAGCTGAATCACTCTGTATGCTCCCTAACTGTATGGACTAGATTTCCACTGCCTCTAACAGGAACTTAGTGCAGACATCAATACCTACAGAAACAAACCTACCCCTAGGTATTTTAAACCAGAACCAAAATGCACTCAAAATGTCATTTTTAGCATTTCTTCTTTTTTTATAAAATGGATGTGCATTAGATGGAAAACTGTAAAATAATTTTAATAAAAGCACAACCTCACGGAATTAAATATCTCAGGATCTTCCTTATGCTAGATAGATATACATTATTAGAAATTCACAAACATTAATTTAGGTACAGAAGAGTAGTTATATCACTTTTAAAATGAAAAGTGAACATGCTGAAAATAATGTCATTAGGAAAAAAAGTAATGAAAAAGTAATAAAAATCTTCACACAAAGGCTATTAAGTTCAAACAAAATGTATTCCCTACTTCCCCAAAGGATCTACATATATGAAAACGTCGTATTGGTAGGCAGGAATTAGTATCGCTCATTATGTCTTAAGCATTTAACATAAAAATATTTTATCTTGAAATAAAAATGGTTAGATGTGTACTCTGATTGGAAGTGGCCAGCAGAAAAATCCCATGGCAGAATGAAATTCTCCACCTGTGGAACTCTTGTGTGTAAGTCAATTCCCCAGGACAGAGGAAAGGGAGTGTAATTGCACTCTGAACAGTATTGTCTCTTAGGGATTATATACTGGAACTAAGAATTAAAGTAGTTTATAGGCTGCTTCAACTAGTGTCCATGTCAGGGCAATAAAAAATGGCCTAGAGTTACAAGCATTTTCTCAATAGCTCACCCATGAATACCCATACAAACTGAAACTGAGACTGAGACAAAGAACAGGATCCACCTGCAAAATTTAAAAAACACTGACATGCTCTTGCTCACTGGTGCAGTTACTGTGAAAATGCTTGTCTTGAAAGCATCTGTATTTTCCTCATCATCACATTTCCAACACTGACAAGTCATAAGATAGAAGACCTTTCAGAATACATCATTCTTCTTTGTTCTATTTTATTTCCCCTCTTAGTTCTCCTAACACACTACCTCTTAAAACCAACAATGCCATATCAGATTTAAAAATGTATAATGCAGCATTAATTCTACTGAATTACCAAACAGCTGGGAGGGAAAACAAGATGGAGGTCAAAATGCATTTTTATGGTCTACTACACAGTAAGACATTAGCTATTTTCTGAAGAGTTCTTTCAATTTACAGATGCTTCAGCTTTTCTTCATTTTCTTCTTCCTTACCTTCTTCTGAAACTGCTTGTGGAAGTCCTCTTATGAGTCTTCCCTAATTCCATCAGCAAATCCAGAAGTTTTCCTAGCACTACTACATCCCATATCTTGAGTCTCTCCACTGGCATATAATCTGACCGTGGTAGATTTTCACTAGCTCTGCAGTTGTTCATTTTTGATATTTGGTCTAACAGACTTTAGAATATTAGTGGAATGGAAACTTGAACAATACTCAGGAAATAAAATGTGGAATAAGAAGTGAGGAGTTTATGAACAGACACTAAATACAGAGCTGTGAATCCAGGGTCATGTTGAGTTCCTAGGGAAGATTAATTACAGAAACCATGAACTGCTTTGTCTTAACAATGAGATTTCTACCAGATGTCCTAAAACCTGTCCATATTGCTACCTTACATATGGAAAATATTTCAAACTTATGAAGTAAATTAAAGGAACCTTGTAGATATAACCTAGTGTAAATTTTGATTGAAAGCATTTTTATCAGAAACAAGAATAAAAATTAATCTAAGAAAGGTGGAAAATAACAAAATGAAGGTTTAGCAGAAACCCATACATTTGAAAGGAAAAACAAGTAGAATCAACACAGCAATCAACTATCACTCATACTAAACACCGTAAGTTAAGTGCTGAGGTGGTCAGTAATTCATATTTCATACTGAAAGACAAAAGGAAGAAAAATGAAATATGTTCCAAAAAGACTTAATATCCTACTTAGGATAGAAAAGGTAATATGGAAATCTGGAAATGTTGGTCTCTGCTTGGAACGCTGGTACTGTTACAGCTAGCGCAAGCAGTACCAGATGGAACAAGTTGTATTGTTATAAAGCAAGAGCAAAATAAAGATCTTACCGATATTTAGGCTCGCAGGAAAGTTCCCAAAGGGAGGATCTCCAAATAGAGATCCTTCCTCCTGGAGAGTCAGCCCTTAAATGGGGGCGAGGAGGGGTGGAGCATGGCTCCACCCCTTCCAATCACTCAGGTGAAA
>PPHD01007244.1:2046-23340 GCA_002909625.1 Bambusicola thoracicus
CCAAAAAAAAAAAAAAAAATAGAATCCTTAGAACAGAGTGAAATTATCACTATTTTCTGAAGGCTTCTTTTGCTGACAAATAAAGGCCTTTATGGAAGAAAAACTTTCTATACTTACACAAAGTAGTCCCTAAGAAATAATTTTTGCCTTACTAGACAGCAGCTTATATATGCCGCTTCTGCTAAAACCTGAGCACAGATATGATACGTAACACAAAGCTGTTCCCCTCCATGAACAGAGCACAGTATTTCAGTTTTACACTTGGGCCCCATCACTTTATTTTAATCCTTTTTCAGAGGCAGAGCTTCCTTGTAGGAAAGCTGTGAATGAATTTTTTTCTCTTTCTGCCACTGAATAATTTTTACTGATGAACATCTAGCATAGTAATTACTGCAGAATTAATATAGCAAAGTGCCTTGGCATGCATTGTTCCTAGGCCACGCTACCCACGCAAGGACAGATGTTGCACTAAGCTGAGAATGAATGCTACTTCTGGATTTCGATTCCGTTTTCTTTCCTATTTATAAATATATTTTAGTTTAAAATGCATTCTGAATACATAAGCCCCACTTATAGCACTGATTCTTGTATGATGAGGTACACTATATAATCTAGTAATTGTATCACACTGTAATAATTTAATCTTCTGAACTCAAGCAGTTTATTCTGAAGTGACACATTTTGTGAATTTCATAAAGCTGCAAATTAGTCCAAATCTGTCTTTTCCTGGAAAAAAATCATATTTAGTATTTCTTATTGGCAAAATATTGTTATTGAAATGATAGACACCCTCAGGAATCTATCCTATACTTAAGATAACTCTTGTAAAAACTACCTTTCACAGTTGAAAACATATTCTGAGTTGTTCTCATCTTCTCTGACAATTACTTTATCACAGTACCAATACTGAGACTTCGAATTAGCCTCGCAGCGCAACAGCACCTTCTGCAGCTTTCCAAGAGATACAGCTTTCACTTCAAAAGCATTGACCTAGGGGACAGAGGAGAAGAGAGCACTTCATAATCTGCCAGCATTAAAACAATCTGGAAGTATCAGCATTTAAAAGCCTGATCTGACTCTTACGATGGCCCAATGGTTTTACAGGCAGCTGGACTTTTTCAAAGGGGTTGTATTGAAAAGGTAATTGTCTTCTGATTATATATGAGACCAAATGAGAAAATACAACTAAAAATCTGAACGCAGTAATAATCCCAAATAAACGGTGGGGATTTTTCATCCACCATCCAGAATGCTGCCCACAACTCTGCACTGTTATCTCAGTACATCACAGCTTACAATAACTCTTCTTGAGGTAAGAACCACTTCAGGCAATTATTTCCCTTGTTAATGCTTATTTGAAATACAGACATTCTCATCCTTTGCTCTTTTTGGTCTCATCTCTGGTATTTATATTCTATTTTGCTCAAAGAAATCTGATATACCACTTCGCCCTTGTTAATCCCTTAGACTCGTGCTTACAGTTGACAGAGGCTGTTATAATAAGAGCATGAAGCTGAGCAGGTGAAAGGTTCAGGTTGGTAATTTTTGTAACAATAAGCAGCATACGGCTTTGTCTCTCAAAGTGCGACTGTCCAAATCACACTTCTCAGTAAAAGGAAAATGAAGGAGTGAACTACATCAGAAAATCCTTATCTGTAAACTTCTCAGTCCTTGGCAGATGGCAGAATTAAGACTGTGCAGCTTCACTTCTCCCTTGTGTATCTGTAATATATGATCACAAGCCATACTTTCTGAAGGATCCCTGCCTCAAACTGTACAAAGGCAGAGCTGTAGCTTTTCAATACTTTTTATCTTCATTATCTTTACGGCCCTATGCATTATTTACAGCAACCACCAAAGAGTCCACTGAAGCAGAACTGATTTCCCTAGTGACTTACTTATAGTACCTAGGTGTTTTCTGCTAACACTGGCATCTATTTTTTCCACAAAACATTTGTGTAATATTTTGTTTTACCTACAGAGTTAAAAAATAGACATTATTGTCAAAAGCTGTAAAAGATGCAAATGAGTTTGGGTGCTCAACTGAGAAACAGAAGAGTTAATTTATCAGCATATTTAGCACTTCAAAGAGCCTGCTATGTACAGAGCAGAATGCACTTTAACCTCTGTTACATCTGTAGCTGCTCTGAAAATTTTAACTGGTTGCGCAGCAAAGCAAATACATACAGGAAGTGGGCATTTAGGAAAGGTTTACTTTATTCTCTATGGTATTGGGCAAATATCTGTGGTAGGGATTAAAATATATTGTTCAAGTCAGCATTCGACTACCTTTGACGCAAAATGATATATCCCAGGGTCTGCTCTACCTTCCCTCCTTCAATTCACTGCCTTGCCCACCCATTTTCTGTAATATGCAGCACTTTGAACAGCCCCCTCTACCCCATGTATAAAAAGCATGGGGAATGTACTATCAAATGATATAGAATAATCCCTAGACAACTCCACCTAAATTTTGAACTTCAGCATGGATAGAACTTTCTATCTAACACATTAGTAACGGTATTAAAATAAAAATAATAAAAAAAAAATTCTAAAATAGTATAGATACCTCTGAAGTTTCCAGACAATTTACTGCTGTGCTAACATTTTACCTACTGCTTTGTTCTTTTGTAAGTGTTCCACTAAGAGCTTGATACCATGAGTTAGACATTCAAGTGAAGAAACAGACTTCTTTCTTAGGAGGCCAAAAGAAGGCTAGTGGCAGACCTAAGACCGAACTCAGTAGTTCCTAACATTCAAACATACACTGCTACAGAAATTCTGGACAACAGGTATTTTTATGGAGAAGATCAGCTGCAAGTGAAAGATGAAATGACTTCAAATCTGCCTTGAATTAATCTCAGTGTTATCCTAGCATGAGCTAAAAGAAATAGCCACCAGATCTACTAAGATCCGAAATCATGGAGTGATTTCTGCACACTCTTTTGTTTCCAGCTGTAACTCACCATACCTTCATAGAATATGTTTTATGTTCACAGGCAGTTCTTCTCATCAGCTGGAATTCTTCATTTAATTTTTCTTCCCCTTTGCCTGCCTGTGTTTATATTCATTCTAATCACTCCTGGATTCGTAAAAAAAAAAATTATTTTGCTTAACTATTAGGTATTATTTTGCTAAACCTTTATGATTGACACTGATGGCAGTGTTTGAGAGGAGTCTGGATTAGGAGTTATGAGATATGGGTTAGTAGCTTGGTGATGGGAGGATGGTTGGACTAGATTTTGCAGGTCCTTTCCAACCTTGTGATTCTATGATCTTTACTAGGAACCATTTAAGATCAATAAGAGTTACTTAATTATATGTATATAGCCTAAAAAATTGTTTTAGACTTACCTTTCCTTTCAAAAATTTCACTGGGATACCAGATTTCCGCAGAAGTCTTAGACCAGAGTCTCCTCTTTTTCCATAGATACATAGATAAACTGCAGAATGTGTGTCAGCTTGCTCCAAGTCACCCGTGTAGACATAAACATGATATACAATAACTTCAAAATTAACCAAAAGAAAAAAATATGTTAAGTGTGATCACAATTCATTTTACTCACCATTCCAGCTTAATGGAAACAATACCAGTAAGTACGATTTGTAATTACTTTACTGGAATATATTCTCTAGAACTCAATCTATTTGTTTCCAAGGTTGCTAAGACCACATTTATGGACATATAGCAGGTGGAATATAATTCAGATGACAGTAATACTGAAAACCAAATAACCAATACATACATAACTGTGTAACTGCGATGTATACACGTACTTGGATAAATAGGTTTTCCAGCTTCCACTAATGGAATTTCACAGACAAAATCTCTATCATCATCACTCTTTGACAACCATGTGTTTGCTGGAAAATTCAGAGTTTTCTTGCTCATCAGGTGTTGCAGTGTCACCTATGGAAGAAACACATTAACTATGACTCAGTTCACTCTTTCCAGTGTTTTGTTTCTCCACTGCCAAATGTATTTTTCTATATATTTTCTTCTCTCTCAGAGAAAAAACATGATCAGTAAATATGACAAACAAAATTGCAGTATGAAAACATCTTTTATTTTAGCTACCACTTTGCTACTTTACTTATCACTAGGGAGGATCTGTATTCATATCTGCCATATCTCAAATGAAACTGCCAGATTATATTCTTTGTAAATGTCTTGGTCTTTAAAGTCAACTTATTATTGGAGCAAAGAAATCTGCAAATAAAACTTAAAAATTGTAAATAAAAGTTTTGCCATAAGGAATGTCATTTATTGTAATTTCTGTCAGTGATCCCCCTCTATGTGTAACGCTGTCTTGAGTACTTCAAATAGCAAGGTTAAGGCAGACCATGTTTTTGGAAGACATAAAAAGATTAACGCCTTCATATTAAAACGGAAGTGGAAGTCATCACCTATTCTCTCTTTACCAAGGTGCAGATAGATATGTTGAAATATTAAATAAATTCACATTGTATTTGGCTTTTACAGTAGAACAGGGAAAAAAAAAATCAGAGTATCAGCACCCTCTGTATTCCTAGGAAGAATTTAAATTCTCTAGTTATTATCCATAGTACACTGTAATAGCCGTCTGTCTTAGTTCCTATAACTAAAGCAGTTTTTCTTTTACGGGAGTAGTTTCTGTTGGTATTAGTAGTGCCTACTGCAGTTTTCCATTGGCCTTCATGAACAAAGGAAATCAGTAGCATAAAACTGTCTCTGTGGTTCTCTTTTTAACATGGATATAGCATACATAAGCTTTATGAACAGTTACGAAAATAAGTACTCACATTCACATTCCAATACTTAAGAAATCAGGATAATATGTGTCTTTCTCTCACTTTCCCAATAAAATATTTAGTAAAAGAAATACTTCCTTTAATCCAAAGCATGTGTTTATTCTAACAATAAATACTTCTGCAGCAGATACGTAATCTCTAATGCTCATTGGCAGAGCTCCCCCTGCTGATTCGTAACAATAGCGAATATTAACTGTTTGGCCAGATAACACAGCTTTCAACGCAATTTATTTCATCTTGTGTAAATAATGTCAGGGTTACCCTAAGAAATTTAAACCAAGACGTGAAAGAACCATTCTGCAACCACTAGGATGGAAATTAAGATTCCTGCAGTCATTTCAGCAACTGAAATATTTACACTTACATAGTTTTAGTGCGGTTACAGTTAAGGGCTTTTGATGAACGTCAAAGTCTCTTATTACTCTGTAATACTGGCCTTCTATATCAGTCTTTTTTAAGATAAGTGAAAAGCAAAAGAATAAGATTATGTCTTTTACAGATTCAAAATAAGAAACAGAAGACAAATATTTATCTGTAATTATGAAGGACATCCTGCATGAATGTCAGTGTTTTCAAGAATTAGTATTAACTTAATCTGACAAATGTTCCTATCATGGGAACAGTAGAGCCAGAATAGAAGCAGAAAAGAAGAAATAACTCTGAATTAAAAACAGCAGTTTCTTGTTCCTTGAAAATAATTGCAAATTACATTTGCACCAATTATAACGAGTCTTATACTTCGATCACTCTCTGCATACACTTGTCATGAAATAATAGTTGCTCCATCATTGTCAGTTTTTTCATAGCTGAATTTATAGCTGTGAAGTAGCTATAGATGCAAAAATCTAAGAGTACAAGTGAACTTGTAGAAAGTAAAACTGCATAAGCCACCTATATTGTGGATCACCACTCTAAAATTTGAATACGCTAGAAGAGTAATTGCAAACAATGTTCAGAAGTTCATGTCAGGAGACTGTGTCAGTGCTTGTGTTGTCTCCCAAGCAACCAAAGACAAAGCAATAAAAACATACCACAAAAAGGATTATTTTTATTCATGAAGCTACAGCTATTGGATGAGTACAGAAAAAAAATTCCATTTCGTTCATACAAAGAAATTAATGAAGCAGAAAAGAATTTATCATAAAAATCTCACCCTTTGTAAGTTCCACTGTGACTGCTTATTCAGTAATTCCCCAAGTTCAATTCTTATCTTGTAGATATTCCCAATGCTTTTTAATTTAACCTGAATTAAAACCAAAACAACACAACATATAACTACAGACTAAATGTATGTAGCATACATTAATTTTGTGCAGTAGAGGCTGCATACTGATTAAGGAAGGACATACCTCGCTATATAATACTGTGTCCAGTTAATGACCTAAAGATATTTCAGTCTCTCATACACATGGAAGAAGCAGCAACCTAATGGCTAGCATAGGCCTAGGTATTTTATGCCTGAAATTGCAGCTGTTCACTGACTATACATTGTTCTCATGTTTCCTACTTCTTCGAGTGAATCTTTAACCTTTCTTATTAATGGCTGTTGGATTATTTCAAGTATAATACGAAACATAAATGTACAAGACGACTCAGATGAGTAAGGTAGGAGAGGAAAGGCCATGTCTGAATGGCTTTCATCTCTCCAGATAATTTTTGAACTTTTCATAGTTGTGTATTCTGCTGATAAAGTGAAAGGTTTAAGAAAAGTAAATCCAAACTGCCAGACTATCACAGGCTTTTAGCATCTGTTTCACTCCATGAACTGCTGGTCAGAGCTATGATTGAATTTATTTCTTTAAAAATAAAGTTTAATACATTCTGATGTAGAAAATAGCAGTGAAAACATACCAAGGTCAGAGATGCAAAAGGTAAAGTGAAGAAGTACTTTTAAAAGTCTTGTAATCCTATCCTCATTTCAAGACTTACCTTGCTGAACAAATACAGGATAAAGTTGAAATGAAAAAAAAAAAGAAAGAAAGAAAGAAAAAGCTCTTCCTCAAAGAGTTTCCTTGCTACTTCACACCAAAGATTGAAAAGCACTTTGGTGACATTTGTTGTTTTATGTCTGAAAGCAATACTGCCAGCGTGATGTAAAAGAATCATAGTAGTAGCCCCAGGTGCTGATAGATCCTGCATGCTCAAAATATCGTTATACAGAACAGAGAGTCATAATGGGCAATATCTATTTTAGAGAAAAGAAACCAGTCCATCTCTTAAGAATGTACAGATTAACAATGCAAACATGTCATTACCCAATGCTACTTATAAATTATTCACCAATTAGGAGAACAGGATTCCCAGTGCAATGATCAGTTTTTTATCTTCCTGTTTATGTCGCATTCACAAAGGTTTTTGTTAATATTATTGACAGAATTAGTTTCGATTTCTGCCAAGACTGCATTGGAAGAATTGATGAGTACAGAAAAAATTTACAGAAAAGGTGTAAAGTATAACTTCTGCTTCAGTTATCTGAAGACAGCAATGTGTCACATGCATCTCAGACAGATTTCAACAAAACAGAAATATTAGCTCCTTCGTCAATTTCCTCACAGCCCATCTAGAAATAAGCTTGTCACAGTGAAGGTGGGATTCTTCTTAAATAATACAGTGAAAGTCTGTGTTTTAATGACATCATAGCATTTCAGTTATTGGTCTCTTAGCAATAAAACATCAGGTATTCCAGGTATTTATAATATGGTGGCTGAAAAACGTCTCAGTTATCAACTTTAACTGAACCAGTTACACAATAATCACTTTAAAGTATGCTGTGAAGACTGTGCACAAGAGCATTTCATTACTAAAGATACCTGAATTATATATGAGCCTTGCATTATACGTGATTTGTTAAGGAACGGACAGTCTCTAAAGCTAGTTTCAAATCAATGGTCTTAGAGAAATAAATGTCTGGGAGAGGAAGTTGGAAGAAAGAACGGCTCCTCTACTGCTAACTATTTGCACTAAGCTGATTTAATGCAGAATACACAGAGGTTAGAGAGATTTGTTTTATGTGTAAACAGGAGGGAAAAAATAATTTTTCTTTTCACATGACAAGATAATCTTTGGAAAGAAACACAGTAAAATAACGTTCTTAGCCTTCATTAGCTACCTGAAATTCATCCTCTTGCCTAGGAAGGAACAGCTGCTTTCTGTTCTCCTTGCCAAGAGTTATTGGTCCGGCTGCTCCTCCATCTCCATATATCCAGAGAGTGACATTTGTTTGAGCTCCTGCACTTCCTGTCAGCACTGACACTTTCCATTCATCAGACGAAGGAAGGGGACACTCACCACCTTGGGGATTTCTCATTTCCTCTGTGAAATACAGAACATTAAGTGGGAGATGAAAATTGACATGAAACTGCAAGTCACTGTTGTAACGTCAGTGCATAATCTCAGTAATTCTCAGTGATCTCTAGAGGTCCCTTTCAACCCCTGCAATTCTGTGATTCCGTGATAAGGAAACTGTAACAGAAGAGGGGATTGTATTTTTTCAATGACAAATGAGGAAAATGTCTTATTTGGATTAGCTACAAGATTCAACTAGAAAAGAATAAACCCTTTCCCAACCATACTTAAGCACATAGTGCCAGTGTTTAGGCTAAGGGAGATTCTTCATGAATAAGACGACAGCAGTGCAGTACTACTTTGAGAGAAAAAAAAAAAAAACAGTTTGCAAACGTCAGATGTCTGAAGCACTACTTTCTGGTAATGGTACAACCATAAATTCACCTCTACACACTCCTCTCCATGAATCCTCTTTTGAACAGAGAGGTAATCTCTTCCCCAAATTTACAATATGCTCAAAAACAAAAGGTGGATTTAATCCCTCAGTTTGCAAAGAAAAAAACAAACCACCTATATACTGTGTCCTGCAAGAGTTCCTAAATGGTTCTTCATGCAACCTTTTCAAAAAGCTGCAGATAGACTTGTTAATATGTTAAATAAGATGAACATTATCTACAGTGCAGATTAATTTTCTTTTGATAGAACCCTAGAATTTTTTATTTTTTTTTCAATTGGAAGGAACCCTGAAAGATCATTGGTTCAACTCCCCTGCAATGAGCAGGGACACCTACGGCTACATCAGGTTGTTCAGAACCCCATCCAGCCTGACTACGAGTGTCTCCAGGGACTGAGCATCTACCACATGTCTGGGCAGCCTGTTCCAGTGCCTCACCAACCTTATTGTAAAAAAACTTCTTATACTCAGTCTAAATCACCCCTATTTTATTTTGAAACCATTTCTCTAGTCAGAACAGTCCATACTAAAGAGTCCGACCCTTTCCTTCATATACCCCCTTTTTAGATTCTGAAAGGCTGCTCCCAGGTCTCCCTGGAGCCTTCCCTTCTCCAGGCTGAAAGGCTCAACTCTATCAGCCTTTTGTATCCCGCAGTTCATTTCTCATCCATTAAGTTGAATTTGATGAACCAAGCTTTTAGAGGCCACAGGCTCCAGGTGCATAAAATCACATAAAATATATCTGAATTCATAAATTGACACTAATACTCATTCTTCAAAGAATTCCCAATCTATGACTATACATTCTTCCGCTGATACGTTACTTATTATCAGATCCCTTAGGATTTTTATTTAATTAAAATATCGCACTGTATTTAGCTGAGTTAGAATATTTCCTTCCATTTGTTAAACTGTCTGTACCTCAAGAAAAAATAAAAAATATAGAAGCAATGCAAAAGCGGTTACTCACTACCAGCAGACCAATGCTCAATCAGTTCCCAAGGAACAGTTTGGAAAAAAATCCTTCCCAGAGGAAGAGGAAAATCCTTCCCTTAATTGTTGAGCATGGCACTGGACAACCTCTTTGGTTAGTTCAGGTCAGCTGTCCTGGCTGATTCCCCTCACAAGCCCTTACCCATCCCCAGCCTACTCATGATGGGGCAAACCAAGATACAGAGGAGGACTCAATGCTGCACAGCACTACCCAAAATATATAAAACATCACTGTGTTATCAAATCTGATAACACCAATCTGAAACACAGCATCAAACTGGTTGCTGTGAAGAAAATTACTATCCAAATTCAATATAAGTACTAAAAAGAAAATAAAGTAACATCCACGACAAATTTGTAAAACTCACCAAGTTGTACCTTGTCATCAATGAAACAAAAGCATGAATACAATGCCAAAAACTTGGCATGAATTCCTTTTTACAAAACTTTGAGACCAACGAATTCTACATCTTCATGGCACGTGTCTTTCAGTGACTATAACAAAATAGTTGCTTCAATCCAGTAAACTTTGACAATGTGACTTCTTAACATTCTTAGAGCAACACTACTTTCTGTCACTGGAACTACTTAGTTCCTCACCTGTAACAGAACAGACTGACTTAAGCTATCTGACACCACATCCTACTTGTTTGGGTGATGTTGTGACTCACAAGCACTCCCTAACAAACACATTAAAAGATCCAAGAAACGCACAGGTTTTGAGAAGCATACGGAATCCCATGCTGCTCTTTATACTTAGAGCAAGAATTCCTTTCTTGGGTTGTTGCTACCCAAAACACCTTCTGCAATCACAGAGTACTGCATCCTGAAAAAAAATTATAATGCACAAACAATTCACAGACTTTGAATGCTTTTTGCCTCATAATTTACTGGCACTTCTTACAAATAGAAATCAGTCACACTGATTTGCTGCAGGCTAAAAATATTTCAATCTGAAAAGAGGATTTGATGGTTACTCTGGATTAGTCATGGGATTTTATACACTTCATGGCACCATGATGTAAATCCATTGCGAGAAAAATTCATTCTGATAGTCCTGCATGAAAATTATGGAGAAGCCACAGTCCTTCACACAGTTTCATAAAAGTGTCTTTGCTTTTTTATTTACTTATCCTAAATTTAAAGTAGAACGAGTGTGATTTGTCCCCAAATATCATGTGATTGAGTGACTCTTTTGAAGTGTACCATCAGAAATATGAATGTCTAAAGCAGAAGCTTGTACAATAGACATGATGCATTTTATTGCACTCCTGTGTATCACCATTTCCAATGTAAACCTAAAGGAAATGAGATCAGATTTTATTTGTATCTTATTTAGCGTTATAAATAAAGTGTGTTAAAAACTGACAGTAACTAATAATACTCCAGACATAGGAAAGGAAAGTGCAATGTATAGAAATTGTTTCTTGGAGATACAGTTTGTTAATACTGAACCATAACAGTTTCCTCCATGTTACAAACTGTGCTTACCTCTTGGTAGCTAGTGGTATTAATCTCCTTACTTTGATGTGTAGATGCAGATATGTTTTTGCCATTAAAATTTCAACATGATTTCAGAAACATAAGGAACAAACAAAGAGGAAATCCTCGGTACTGTTTCATGTGGGAAAGCCTCTTGCATGCTTACTGATTGATACAGAAGTTGACACAAGTATGTGTTCTGAGTAGGTCTGTCGATTTTTGTTTTATTTTGTTTCTGGTAACAGAAGATTTAAAAACTCTTGGTTTGAAATATTCTTGTCTTCTGATTCAGTTCCTTTATCCCTATTCATTCTATGACCGAATATATCTATATCTATCTATCTATATTCCTTTCCTTCTAGCTCATGCAGAACATTTGACTTCGAGTCTATAACATGGTCTTACATGCATTTTTGCTGACATATCTCTGACAGTCACTCTAATTTTCCATTCTGTGAGCTATTAAGTAGATGCTGAATCTTGCCATCACCTTCTACGGCAGAAGTGTCTCGAGAAACAGAGAACTCACATTGCAACAGAAATATGAACTGTTGTAGCACAGTTTTCAGTTTAATTACTTAGTAAGTTACTTAGAGGGCAGTGAGACAGGCTGCCCAGAGAAGCTGTGGGTGCCCCATCCCTGGATGTTCAAGATCAGGTTGGACGGGACCCTGAGCAGCCTAAGCTGGTACGGGACAGCCCTGTCCACATCATGGAGTTGGAACAGAGTGGGCTTTAAAGATCCTTCCAACCCAAACCATTCTATGATTCTATGTTTCTATTCTTCTATGACTAATTAATCCCAAACCAATTATTATTTGTGAAAATAACAACCAAATGATAGATATTGGCTAGTAGATGTAGTAGATGGCTAGTCTGTTCTGAGTTCAAATACTAAGTCTACTGCTGGATTGTATACTAATTCCAAACATCACCTCTTTACAAATATTAACTCTGTTTAAAAGAGGCAAATGAGTATTTAATAAATATCTATTAAAGATAAAACTTTGAATAACAAAGATCAGATAACTTTTAAAGAAACTAAGTGAAAATCTCTTACTCAGTATTTTCTTTGAAAGGCAGAGTAACTGATATTTCTGTTCCCTTTGCATAAGCAGAGTCCTGACACATGAATGTCAGAAATACTTCCAAGTGCTAATAGAATTTACCTAACCAATTTTATGGAGATATTGCTTCTATACAGGAATCATTTGTATCCGGTCCAAATAACATCCTACTTCTCTGAAAACAGGTTTGATGGTTTATACGCTGTTACCATGGCTTTTAAATGCAATGCAGCACATAACACTACTTGCCAATAACACACAACACTTTGGGAAGACTCTGACATAATAATGTAACATGAGTTTTGATAGATTTGAAGAAAAAAGTGAACATTTTAAGCTAAGAATGGAAACATTGACAGAAACAAGAGTAATTAATAATAGTCCACACCTACACTTTGAATTCAAGCAGAATGTTTAGTTCCGATTATTTAAAATGCTTCCCAATATTTTGCCCTATGAATGATTATCCCATTGGCATCTGTTTCACTTTGACAAACTTGTCGGGTACACTTTGAAATTGCAATCTGAACATTAATTAACTATTCTCACCTGCCTAGCTACAGAGAAACCACACTAGAATTCAACACATTGAAATCTTACTCTTTCCCTACTGAAATATAAAGCAGAAAATGTGAGAGAAATATTCCATGACTTCCCAAAAGCTTTGGATTGGGCTCTTGGTGATATCAATCTCCTAAATTCCACAGAAGCAGTCCTTGCCATAGATGATTACATATTCAAAAAACACCAATGTAGAATTATTAAACAGATACATTATAATCATTGCCTAATCAATGAACTACCTTTCAATGCCCCTTTAAATAAGAAGTAACAAGTTTTATGTTGTATGTATGCAGACATATGTCAAAACTCTAAAAAAGCTATACATTTCCCTTCGTGAGATAAGTAACTGCAAATGTGCATGGGAGGCAGACATACTTTAATGCTGTACCAGAACTGATTTGTTGACTGTTTCTTACCTGATGGTGGAAAAACCAAAGGTCTTTGCGATGTTTGCCGCTGGGCTTTTGCTGGTGGGTGTTCAGATTTTCTGAAGTCTTTCTTCTCTTGATTGGTTTCTGCAGGAGTTCCCATGGGCTTTTCCCAGCCAACTGAAACAATCAAATGTAAATTTCTGTCAGTAGCCACAAATCATTTGCTGCTTGTTTCTTTTTTTCTCCTCAGAAGCTTTCCACATGCTCATATGTGACAAACACCAATACAAGGTCCACTGATGATTCAACACGGTGGACACCAAAATCTTCTCTCTGTGTATCACACAGCTACCGGTAATAAGCTTTTGTTGTTAGCAACATGTCACAAAAAGAAGAGAATAAACATGATGTACCAATAAATATCAATTTAGTGCTTTGAAAATCTAAGTAGCAGTTTAACATTGAGGCATGAATGAAATGACCTGCTCAAATGTGGTTTTCCACAAGATCAGTTTCTTCACGGTATTTTCTTTCTTAAGAGTAGGAATGCTGAAATGAAAACTGCTAGAGGCCGTTTCTGATAATATGAAATAGCAAACAGACAAATCTTACTTGCTTTAATAGAAAGCATTAACTGCTGTTTTATTCCTTTTACTGAGTAACAAGCATTCAGGAGAACTCCAGCATGTGACAAAGTAACTGCAGCAGTAAGCCCTGCTTTTGTGAGATTTTCATTGAAAAACCTGCTCTTCCAAAAGGTAGCAAAGAAAAAACCTTTCCTTTAGTCTACAAGGACACAAAGACTGGAATATTCTCAGCACCTTGCTGCAAGTGGGGACTCAATGGTAACGACGCCATCACAGTGACTTTGAGAATACTTCTGTATGTCTTCATAACAACATACATAAAACAGAATAAAAGAGACAGGATCTATATTTTCATATTTTCTTTGTTGATTGAAGCACTCAAGATGAGCCTGTTCTTCATTCGTCTGACAAAAACCTGACAGAACTCTTAATTTTCAACTGATGGTCACTTTAGCATTGCCATTAGATACTGCAATTCTTTTTCTCTGTGTCTATGTCCTTCAGACGAGACTATAGATAGAGTTTCATTTTCTACAGTAACGATCTCAGCCAGCTGGCTCCAAATTGCTCACCAAATTAAAAACTTGAGTCTCCACAAGGAGATAAAACAAGCAAACAGCGATCCAGGGATTTCCAGCAAGATAACCTCACCTCCACTGCCAACCCTTAAGTGAGGTCTAGGATGGGGTGGATCCTGGCTCCACCTCTTCCAGTAACTCAGGGGCATTGCATGCACCTGACCTCCCTTGGGTTGGCCCTGCCTTCCCACCAGGTGCTCAATCACTGGTTCAGGCCTTGACTTAGCATTTCTGCTACATATGCCCTCTCTAAATTTTAGAGCTTTCCCCATACAAATAGGAAAGTGTGGTGTAGGTGAGAGCAAGATAGTATCTTGGTTCTAGCATCTGTAGCCAGAATGGCCAATAGGCCAAGGAGTTAACTCCATGTCTATCTTGTCATCTGTTTGGATTCTCATGCTCCAAAATCTATCCGTTCAGTTAAAAAAAAAAATCTTCTACATCCTTTATTTTTATCAAAGGAAATAAATAGAGCAAAATTAATCTAGCCACCCAGGACAAATTGTGTGATAAAACTTTTCGCTTTTAAAATGAGTAAAAACAACAAGGCAAAAGCAAATAATCTATCTTACGTGGTTTTATTTTGAACTTTGTCTGTCAGAAACACTAATTACTTAGGCAAACTAGAATATTAAGAAATCACGTACATTTGATGACCTGTGGGTAGAAAAAAATGTTGCTCTCTCCAATGTTAATGACTGGCTTGGTCTGACCATCTGGCAGGAAACCAACATACATCCCTTTACTACGCACTGATTCCAGACTTACAGATCCAGCTTCCCAATTCTTCTCAATTTTGAAGTGACAGTATTCATCACCCGTGCCCTAAGAAATTGAAAACAGAAATCTGAAATCAGCGATTGCACTGATATATCTAGGTAAGCTGGATGTTTCTTAAGAATTATATATTACTGTTTTCTAATGACATTTCAGATTAACTTTAGGGTCTTCATAATTTGCTGTGTTATTACACATTCACACACAACCCACATCTTGGTTCTGTGTAGTCCTCCATGACCAGAAAGACCAATCAATAACATGAGCAAATGAAAAAGAGTAAAAATATTCTCAGTCATGTTAGGGTTTAGGCAAACTTCAGGATATATTCAGAGGAATTCCCCATTTAATAAGTCTTTAGAAGGTTAAGAAATGTGAAAACAATTTTTGTCTTCATTTCACAACACTTACAACATCACCTTCAATGTCCTAGTCAACCAAAACCTCAGTGTACTTCAATGATCTGGCCCTCTAACAGTTATAAGCGAGTACATTTGTGGATTTAAAAGCACTATGCACGTGAACTTAGTCGTCACTGTAACATGGAATAGGCATTTGAGTTCAACTAGTTTTCAGAATATGGCAACTTCCCTGTGGCCAGTAACCAGAAACAGGCTACAAAAATCTCAGTTTAACACATCACAGAGAGAAGAGCACCCTGTCATAAGTTAAAATTATAACCTCAAAATACAGTAACTGCTCAAAATAAACATACAGACTGTACATGAAAGACTCCTTTCCATCCATCCTGTGGTGATGGCACTGCTAAAAAAGCCAGACATTCAGAACGCCTGCATTCAAACTATGAATCATTTTTATTTTATTTTTTTTTCTCTGATCAGAGTATATTGATACCAAGGGCAAAGCTGTTGAGGATCTCTGCTCTGATTCTACCTCTTACTCACTTGAGTTAAACTCTCAAATAAAAATCATGAGTAGATCTGTGAATTTTAGTTCATTTTAACAGAACTACACTGCAAAAGTCAACTCAGCATGAAATTGCTTACATTTTAATTATTCATTAGTCCTTTTTATCAATCTATTTAGATTTAACACCTGTTTAAATCCCTGAACATGTTTGTATTCTGTCACATTCAGAACAATTATATCAGTTCTTATCAGCAAACTGACAAAGAATTAGCAAACACCAAGCCAAATAAACAAATAATAATGTTTATTTCTCTCTTTTTTTGCCTTTTTTTTCCCTCTCAAGCGTGAAAATGCATTGCTTAAATTCCAATCAGGTGAAGAATATTATGGGTCAAAGAATCAGAATATTTCAAGCATATTCTCCCAACATATTCTTTTTCCTACCTATAAAGGCTGCTCGTAAATGATGAAGTATTTCAGAAAGAAACTGTATGGCTGGTTGATAAAGAAAAAAAAAATCAGGTTCTTTATTTGGGGCAAAACAGAATCCAGTAAAAGCTGGGATGCCAACATGGCTTCAACATCTTACGAAACAAGTGCACACCAGTAGCACTGTAGTTGTTTAAAATCTCAAATTAATGCAACAGAATCTTGACACAGTCATCAGCTATCTGACAACAAATACATTTTAACTACATACACATACTCAATATTTAAAATATAATCATATTTTTATAATTAAGTGCCAAACAGGCATGACAGCTTGTCTTGCTGTATTCTCCTATCTTTCCTTGACAAATGAAGGAAGAGTTCTGAAAAACCTTAAATCTAGACAATGCTTTCATCAAATTTTTATCCAAGCAATACAAAGAAGATATTCTCCTGTCACTGACAATCTACTCAAATTATCTGCAGGTGGAAATACAAACAAGAAGCGCTTACTGTTGCATTACACTGGCCATCTTTGATCTTCAGGTACATTCCTGGGTTTCTCACACTCTCAAACATGCAGACTCCGGAGCCAATTTTATGCACCCTCCAGTAGGATTCCTGCTGCTGCTGACCTGCTCCACTGCAGCCCCCATCAGATCTGAGAGTCAGAGCCTGGCAGTGATTTGTGTTGAGCAGAATGATGGCACCATGGTGAAACATACCCTTCAGATGAACGATAATAAGTCCTTTGTCAATTGTAGCTTTCCTCCACGTTAATCTTTGATATTAATACTGTTCATACTGGCTTATTTTAAGTACTTACATATTCCCCATGTATAAATGATTTTCCAAATTAGAGTATGCACCCAGCCATGGAATGTTTGCTGCCTTCTGTGCAGACACAAACCTGAACAGCAGACACTTCTCACTATTCTGCATCTTGCCTACTCTTTATCACTCGGTAGCACAGAGCAACATTCAGAGCACAAGCAGTGTGGCAAGCTAAGGAACTTGTTTTACTTTAAAATTGAATAGTTTCCCATGCAGCCATCCTGTATGTACCTACATACCTATTTTTGGAAGGTTTAGTAAACATTTTAGAGGGATATTTATTTCTCTAAGTTGAAGCCCCACTTATTTGCATATACCAGCTACAGTATCATCATTATTTGCCCAAGAAGAGCAGAGAATGAACATTTCAATCTATTAAATTGTGGCTTCACTCCATCTGGTGGAGGAGGATCTTTCTTTCAGCTTACAATTCTCAGATCCTATTAGATATGACCTACTTCATAATAGTAAATTTTAGAAAAGTCTACTTAATTTCTCTACCCAAACCTTACCTTGACATGCACAACAAATTCCTTGGAAATTCCAGCATATCCTGTTTCTTCATCAGCTACTTTGCCTTGAAGATTAAACATTACTGTGTGACCTGGGTTCCTTGCTGACTCAAGAATGGCACAACTATTTGGTTGAAGGTGAACGCAGAGCTCACAGCAAGACTTGTCTTTGCTCTATCATTGACAAAGTAGGAATAATAAATTATATTAACTGTTACACATAGCAAAATCCAAAGCAGAGAGTATCACGACAAGGTTTCTGTACTGTTTGAGTTTTCATGATACTACCAGTCTAGAAGGAAAATTTCTCCATATTCTCCAGATTTGCAGTCCTAATACTCAAGTTCTAAAATGTTGTATTTCTAAGCACAGAAACAGTTCGTCTTAAAATGAAACAAATCTGAGAATAACCTGAAAGATACCAGAGTACCTCAACTACAGAGAGTGCGGAATCACAGCTGACAAACTTGGCAAGGAAGGATGGAATTTAAAACTGACACTGACCAAAAATGAACTTTCTGCTACTCTAATTTGCATGATGGTGGCAAATAGTGATTCTCCTCATTAGTCCATATTCATCTTACAGACAACAAAAAGTTAGAGGTTTTATATGAAAGCACAAAGCATCACAATATTCACGTCTGTCTATTCAGATTTGCAGTCTATGTGATTCCACTGTATGAAAGACAATATACTAAACAAGTCTTTAAATAACTTATCAACTCCATCATCATTCACATATTTAGGAAAACTAAGTTTTTAATAAACATAAAAGTGACAGTAATCAGCTCAAGCTCTTAAAACTTAAAAGTCCTGTGGCTAACATAATCGCACATTTTTCAAACATCAGAACATACTGGGTGACAAATGGATATACTCTTTCTTATCATTACATTCCCTAGCAAGGGGTAAGGGCTTAACACTAACAGAAGATAGGTCTAGATTAGACCTTAGGAAGAAACTGTTCACTAAGAGAGTGGTGAGGCCCTGCCACAGCTGCCCAGAGAAGCTGTGATGCCCCATCCCTGGAGGCATTCAAGGCCAGGTTGGATGGGGCCCTGGGCAGCCTGAGCTGGTGGAGAGGCAGCCCTGCCTGTAGCAGGTGAGGGTGGAACTAGATGATTAAGGTAGATGATTAAGGTCACTTCCAACCCAAATAATTTTATGGTTCTCTATACTCATTAGCAGAGAGACAGAGGGCTTAAATTTAAGTGACCAATTAATACCCTCTTTGTAGTAAGACATATCGCAATGTGACAGACCATAAGGTGTTCCCTGTATGGAATTACAGTAACAAACATGAGCACTAGAAAGTCCCACAAGGAGTTCTGACAGTTTACCTGGCAGACTGATGCTGCTCCCCCTGGGAATTCTAGCTCTACTGAGGGTACTTCACTTGCTCTAATACTAATTTTCACATCATGTAAGAAAAGAACAGGACCAGGTTTGCCTATGAGATTATTCCCTGAATAAATAAATAAATAAAGAAAAACAGCTTCTTTCTTCAATAGAAAAGAGTTTCATCAGAAAGTACTAAATTCTACAGCTTCTAATTGCATATTCCAAGTGTTGAGAAAAAAGACAACAGTAAGACTATGAAGATGGGAAGAACCAGTATGAATCAAAATAAATCTGGAATTCTTCAGGTGGTTTATGACAGGCAGGTTACATAAAGAGACAAACAACAACAACAAAAACCACAGTAATAATTAAAATCAGTATTAGAATTGATACTTATGCAAAAAGAGGTAATGTTAGGGTATTCCAGGTACCTTGGAAGTATGTGGTAAGCTGATACAAACTGTGGCATGGAATGATCCATTTTTCCTGCACTAAGTTATGTATGCTATTAAAAATTCTACCAAGAATTGAAAAGTAAACTATGAGAAAAGAGACAAGGTCCTATAGCTAAATCTGTCTATCTATTGACAATTTCCTGGGTTCAGTTCTGCACTTCATAGATCCTTATCTGTCTGAAAGCATGATTATGTATTAGGCAGAACAAAAACAGCACTGTTTTTAATCAGACAATGAAACGTTATTATGAAGCAGAAACCAGTAGCAGTATTTCCTACCTTTCCAGTCGCACAGCCATTGACAAGAGCGAGAGCAAGATGTGGTATCTGATGACTTCTGAATATGAAAATATTTCCCTTCTTGACAATTACATTGAAAAGTCCTTAGAGTTAAATGAAAAAAAAAAAATAGAAAAGGTCAGAGTATGAAAGAATATTATTTCATATTTTCATTTAATTACAACCAATAGTGTATCGTTTTCAATTAACTCAACAGTTTGACCTCACTGATCAATGAATCCCCCTCATTCCTTTAGGAGAGGGTGCCTAGAAACAACTATCTAATTTTCTGCCTTGAGGGAAAGGTTCTAGAAGTTAATGACAAGAAAAAAAAAACATCTCTTGGTGAGCATACGTGCTTTAAAAAATCTGTAAAAAGGAGTTGAGGTTTATGGCGCAATGAACCAGACAATAGTAATGAATGACTTGGTAAATAATAAATCATGCAAGTAACATGAAGCTCAGGTAGGAGAGCAGAATTTTTTTTCTGTGCATTCATACTAGATTTTTTAAAGCAAAGCTTGCAGAATCACTCATGGCTTTGAAAATTTCAAATCTGGTCAGTGTTCCAAAGAACTACCTCCCATAGCTAAGAAATACTGATGAAAGCTAAAGCTGTGCCATTTTTAGTGTTCCCGGCACTAACATATGTTTTTTTTTTTAAACAACTGATGTACCACAACATAATGCTGCCCAATTTGCACTCCGCATCTGTCTCCGGAGGACTCCTGTGGTACCCATGACATAAAATTTTCAGGTTCTTATCAGGATAATTGGGATTATATAGTCAGTGCTCACTGTGCCCTAGGAATGATATCACAAGTCATATGATACAGTCAGGTATTCCAGCCCTTGGGGCAATAAATGAAGGACACACTGCTATAACAAATGAGTTCCCTGCTTTAAAATAGAGATAAAGCTCCCTGAGAAATTAAAAAACACTAGACCAAATCTCCACCTATTAATTTTTGCATCAGTTCTTGGAACGCTATTATATATACAGTTCTACCAGTATCTGAAACACTTTTTTACTTGAAAAGAGAAGTAGATAGCTTAGGTTGGAAGACTTTACTCTAAAGCATACAAAAAGAAGCAGGGATCCTAAATGAAAACTTCAACAGCAGTCCCCAAGACAGCATTTATGGGTTTCTGTTGCATGTGGCCAACCTAGCCACTCTGTTAGCTACTGCACATTTAAGTAACTTAAATAAATCTGAAAGAAACTGTCAAAGAAAGGTCTTACTCCAGAGGAAGAAGGCTTGCATGATAAATGCTTGTGTACATTTTGGACTACTGTTCATCCTGTACTCTGAACTATAAAAATGGGAACATAGGGTAACTGTCTGCTCTTCTGACTTCCCACCTAGATTAATTAACTGATAGTTTATACCAGTTTGGTTTTGATCTAGTTGTATTCCTAATATAATTAATTATATTGATGATATTTGACAGTTGTGTAACAGATTTGGTATTTGCACAGTTTCACACACACTGATGTATATCTAGCCGGTGAAGTTGTACTAGAACAGTATGGAATGCAATAAAAATCTCACACATTTATGTCTGAAAATGCAGACAATGAAATAAGAATTTATAGAAGGGGATGAAACAGTCTAGAGTACAAA
>PPHD01007245.1:7895-23340 GCA_002909625.1 Bambusicola thoracicus
TGGGTTTTTTTTAATTTTTTTTGAGTACTAGACAACTTGGTCACTCAAACGTCTCTTAATAGACCTTGCATAGATAGCTACTGTGAGAGAGGAAAACTTCCCCAGCAATGTCAAACGTTAACATATGACATCGTAATGTCAAGTAGGGTCTAGAATGGGTCCAAGAAGTAGGCTCTGTACATGACTCACTGATTCTTTGATCATCCTGTTATTCTCAATGCCTCTAGCAAAAAGCAATCTGTTTTCTCACCTGTTAGTGTCTCCTGTTAGTCAGTAGGACTCCACTGCTTTAAAAAATTAATGCTGCAGCAGATTGCCACTGAAAAGTAGAGCCTAAATATGTCAGTTCAGTATTCCCTTCAGTCTTCCTGTTTCTTGCAAGGATCAGTATATGGTATATTAATCATTTTCCTTCACTATAAGAATAAATCTGAAACCCCAGTACAGCCAGAATTTGTTTAGAGATGTTGCACATGTAGCATGAATGATGCAATTACAGACTTCACACTTAACGGCATTCACATCATTTCCTTCTGGCTAATATGAGTTGCTTCTGCCCTATAGGCATTTCCTTTCCCCATATGGTGTACGTGCCATAAAGCATTCCAGTGATGTGAATTGCGTCTCAATTGCATAATGCAAAGTAACATTCATTGTTCCTCATATGGTGAATCACTTTTTTGGCAGCACCAATCCATTGCTATGGTTCACTCTGCTTGAGGAGAAGGGTTGAACAAGCTGATTTCATATAATCATGGAAACGTTTGAGTTGGAAGAAACCTTTAAATGTCATCTAGTTCAACTATCTTGCAATGTAAGGGGACACCTACAGCTCAGTCTGGTTGCTCATGGCCCGGTCCAGCCTAACCTTGAATGTCTCCTAGGATGGGGCTTTCAACACCTCTCTAGGCAGCCTGTTTCAGTGTCTCACCATCCTTACTGCAAAAAACTTCTTCCTTATGCCCAGTCTAAATCTTCCCTCCTTCAGTTTGAAACCATTTCTCTTTGTTCTCTCACAATAAGCCCTGCTAAAGAGTCTGTCCCCTTCTTTCTTAGAGCCCCTCTTTAGATACTGAAAGGTCACTACCAGATCTCTCTGGAGCCTTCTCTTCTCCAGGCTGAACAGCTCCAGCTCTCTCAGTCTGTCCTCACAAGGGAGGTATTCCATCCCTTGGAATGTCTCTTTTGTACTGAGGATTCAATGACTGGATGCATTACTCCAGGTGAGGTTTTACTAACACAGAGTAGAGGGATAGGATCACCTTCCTTAACCTGCTGACCACACTTATTTTGCTGCTCCAGAGATCTCTTAGAGCTTTACCAATTCTGTAAAAAGCAAACATTTCTGTTTCATTTCTGATTGTTGGTGTTTACTCTGTAGTATTAATAATGTCACAGTCACCAAAACCAAAGTAAAGCATGAACTGCAAAAGCCATTCTGCACTAGGCAATTCTAAACTCTACTGTCTTGACTTCAGAACTTGTAGTTAGCTGAAAGCTAGCTTAGATATGTCAGTATGAGTTGAATCAGGCTTTTTATTACTGCATGCAAATTTGTCCAGCTGTATTTGATATTTGAACTAGAGGTCAGCAATTTTCATAAACTTTCTCTTCCAATTCTTTCCAGGACTAATGGCCAGCTGACAGTCAGCAGTTTTAAAACAGATAAAATGGATTAATCACGAAGTAAGTAAATAAATAAATAAAAATAACAAGAGACTATTTGCTGCACTTTAATATCTTTTTTTTTTCTTTTTTTCCAGCCTGCTATTGCAAAGCTGCTCCTTACCAGTTGATTATGCTGAGAAAGAATAATAATTTTAATATAAAACAGAGTGTTGCTGGAGATCCTTCAAAGGAAGTAAAACATAAGTGTCAAAGTGTATATGAAAAGCTCTATGCCATTACTCTCACATTCTCTATACAGAAACTCCTGACATTTCAAGTCTGTCTGGTAGTACTGGAGTCGTTCTTTCTAGGTCACTGAGTCTGGACAATGTGGAGGACTTGGATATGGTCTGCACTGTAGCAGGGCTTTGCACTTGAAACAATTATCTGAGTTTTCTTTGTGGCCCAGATGAGTTCCTACTCTTTACCAGGCCTTTTAAAATCACAATACATTATTGTGGTAGAGAATGACTGACAAGTTTGGCGGTGGGGATTACAGACATTCAAGGCATGTGAAAAATCAGCACCATTTAAATAAAATAAAATCTATGATCCTAAATGAGAGCTCAGTTCTAATCACCATTCTGCTCTTTGCTAGTCTTTCTCTTTTCTCTGAGGTTACTGGATCTCATTTTACCCTCAATTATTTAAAAGAACGAGTCCAGAACTTTCATGAGGGAGCCATGAATGAAACTGTTAGTATCCATTTTTCCAAAGTGCAAGAGCAATTTCAAAGAAACATTAGGAAGAAATAATAATAATAAAAAACACATCAACAGATCTGCAGAAAGCATAAAGGAGTTCAGTTGTTGATTTTATGTTGCTAATAGTTATAAGCTTTTCTCTCACTGCCAACGAGGTGTTGTAGGAATTTGTAATAGTTTTAACAAAAGTGGAGGAAAAAACTGATTAAGCAGGAGTTTAGTTCTCCTTTTCTGTTTCACCAAATATCCTTCAGACCACTAAATATCAACATCATTGTTTATGTAAAAAATAAATTATAATTGTGGGGTGGACACTAGCTGTGGTGAGTACTGCACATTTTCACATTTGTCCTGATGAATTCAAGTATAAGTCAATTCAGAGCCACAGCACCTCTGTTTTTCTTTTGTCTGAATATTAAAAAAAAACAGCGTATCTCAGGGTGTACAATAGGGAATTTCCTTCTTCACAATAGCTCTTCTTCCTTGTGCCTGCAGAATACAGATTCTTTCTGAAGATGAAAAAGGAATATACAAACATTATATAGCATGTTTTCAGTGTGTTACCAGTGGATGGATTTCAGTATTGGGTCTTTCAGTTTATAAGGAAGAACATCAGATTGTGACAGTTTCAGAAATAACTCTCCTGTTAGCAGCATGAACAGAAATAGCCCTTGGGGATTCATAATGCCAATGGAATGGCACCCCCATAAATTCATTTAAAATTCTTTCAATACTGCATTTTGTTTTTGATTTCATTAGCAAACAGCAAGCTAACTTCTCTCAGTGTGGAGAAAGGCTATAAAGCACCATCTAATTATTAAATTTAAGAATGTATTTTTTTTTTTCTTCTAGAAATGCACACTATTGAAGGCTAGCTTTGCAAACATTTCCTTATATTCAGTCACTAATCAAAAGCAAAAGGTATATGTACCTTATTTTGTGGCATACATTTTGACAACTTCAGCATTTACACCAGCAGTGAATTTCTGGAGTAAATCCTCATTATTTCTCTCACTAGACTTGAACATCCATCATTCTCAGAAAGCATGGATTTTATTCCTTTGAAAAACATGAGATGGGAAGACCTTTTCTATATGTGTGCCACCTGCGAATGGTGATGCTGGGTGCTCACATCCATGTATTCAGGCTCATTATATGGGAGAGCCTGGAGGATGTCTCATGTGTTGTTTGTATTAGAATCATAGAATTTCCTAAGTTGTATGGGATCCATGAGGATCATGGAGTCCAGCTCCTTGCTTAACACTGGACCACTCAAAACTGTATTTCTGAGTGTTGTCCAAATGCTTCTTGAACTCTGATAGGCGTAGGACTGTGACAGTTGCCCTGGGGAGCCTGTTCCAGTGCCTGACCACTCTCTGGTGAAGAACTTTTTCCTGATATCCAACCTGACCCTCCTCTGATGAAGCTCCATGTCATTCCATTGGGTTTTATCACCAGAGAGAAGACATCAGCACCTTTTCCTTTGCTCCCAGAGTACGGTTCAGTGGTACAAAGGCTTCACAGAGTGAAAGCAACTTTCTTGATCACAGCTACAGAGAACTTCCCAAAATTTTATAAAAGAGTAGCAAAGGTAAAGCTCTACCTCTTGGCTGAAGACTTCACCTGTGGTGTTCTACATCTAAAAACTCTGAACACAGCCTCTGAACAGAGCATCAGCTATTCAGTGTCACAGGGCCGATGTGGTTTCACCTGAGAAAACTCATGTTTCGGGCTCTAAGACCTGTGTCAAGGCAGCTATGGGAGCAAAGACTCTCAGACACTGTTCAAGATTTTCTTTTTGCACAGAATGATAGCCTTGTGGAATAAGTTCTATTAATTCAGTGTGAGCTTCTATCATACCTGCAGATTAAGTTACTGCCTGACTCTTTTTTTTTTCTGCAGTATTTTTCTTTGGTTTTCTCAGAATGAGCAGGGAGTTCGAGCCAAGGCACCACGGTGTTATTTTGAAATAAGTAGTGATAATCAGAAATTATAGGAGAAAATATACAGGGACCAAAATAAACAATGCTATCAAGTTGCAGTGACATGCTGCCATCATCTACAGAAGATGATGGAAAAGGCAGAGTGGTATTTCTTGGACCTCTCTGGCTCCACAGTCAGGAGAACTACATTTCTTTGGATAGTCTCAATCACATTTGCAACAGATATATTTGATCCAGGGGACTGGTCTAAAGTTTGCGTGAAGTAAAAAGTCCAAACTGCACTGATTGCTTCAGAAGTGGTTCAAACCCAGTGCTACACTTTTCTTCTTATTGTAGACATAGCTCAAGGGGAGACAGATCTCTGTAGAGATTATGAAATACTTTATTTAGTCATTTCAAACTGCCTATTCATGCAGAAAGAAAAGACAGACTTAAAGTATAAAACTATTTTTGAAAACTTTCACATTTTCCTATTTACTGTCCCAAATATAATTGTATATACTATTTTGATCAAAATGTATGGATTACGTATGTGCATTCATCTATGTAAACTGCTTTCATCTTACTAAGGCTTAATACAATTCTTCTTTTTCTTGTTTTAACTCTTATATTATTTGTTGA
The DNA here is from genome assembly GCA_002909625.1 of Bambusicola thoracicus. NCBI lineage: Eukaryota > Metazoa > Chordata > Aves > Galliformes > Phasianidae > Bambusicola > Bambusicola thoracicus. Next base: position 12,832 of record PPHD01007245.1, read on the forward strand.
ACAGCTGGTGATAAAGCAACATTCAGGCAATTAATGAAATTCCAGACTAAATTATTTCCTTAAGTACAAATACACAAGCATCACAGCTACTTAATTACTACATTGTGTCCATTTCTTTTTAGAGGAAAATCAATCCAAAAGCTTCTCTAAACACAACTATAAAAACAATGATGGTGTGTTTTGGATCCACAATGAAAATAGTTGTGATAACACAATAATCTTTTTAACAGTAATGGAGCAGGTTTTACACAGAACCAAGCCCTCTTTTGCTCCTCACACTGCCCTGTGAGGAGGCTGAGGTTGCATAGTAAGATGGGAGGGTGTGTAGCCAGGACAGCTGGCACAAACTTACCAAACAGATATCCCATACCATATGTTTTCTTCTCACCAATGAAAGCTGAAGTGAAAGAAAGAGGAATAGAGAAACTTCTGGAGTAATGGAGTTTGTCTTCCCAATAAAACATAGAATCATAGAATAATGGAATGGCCTGGGTTGAAAAGGACCTCAAAGATCATTGAGTTTCAACCCCCTGCTATGTGCAGGGTCGCCAACCACTAGGCCAGGCTGCCCAGAGCCACACCCAGCCTGGCTTTGAAGGCCTCTGGGGATGGGGCATCCACAACCTCCTTGGGCAATCTGTTCCACTGTGTCACCACTCTCTGTGTGAAAAACTTCTTCTTAATATCTAACCTAAACCTCCCCTGTCTTGGTTTAAAACCATTCCCCCTTGTCCTATCACTATCTACTCCTGTAAACAGCCGTTCCCCCTCCTGCTTATATGCAAGTTAAGACCTACATGATGAGGAAGTGGCTGAACACTTCTTCATCATGTAGTGGTAGTAGTAGTAGTAAATGAATTCCTTGTTCTGCTTTGCTTGTGCACATGGCTTTTCCTTTACCTAGTACATTGTCTTTATCCTAGTCCATGAGTTTTACCTTTCCAATTCTATCCCCCTACCCACTCAGGGGAGAGTGAACAAGTAGATTTTTACAAACAAACAATTCTTTGTTTGTTTGCTTTGTGTCTTCCTGCAGAATACAGGGAAATATTTGTTTCTTTTTATTTTTTAAGCTCCCTGTACTTATTTCATGAATCAGAGGTCCTTTACTGACTGTGCAGCGGAATATGAATTTCAAAGTAAGGTACATGTGTCTGAAAAGACAAGCCACGCAAAGATAGCAGCAGAAAAAACAGTCAAAATAACTTTGAAGATGTGTTGCTTCTGGAAAACAGCCATATACGCTACAAATTATAAGCAAGCACCTTTTTGAGAAAATATCGTAAAAAAATCTAACAATGTACAAAAAATAGACTCGGTATATATGCATCTGCACATAAAGTAAGCAAGGATGAAGTGCTATTAACTACAAAAGTTTCTAAATGTATTTTACCAAGATCGATCAAGTGACATTTTCACATAAATAAGAATTTTGACTGGTAAAATCAACTATGACCTTGTCAGCCACTGTTAAAGTTAAAGCTTTTAAGTAGTTGTTATTTTTTTTCTTTTGCAAATTTAGTTGGCCACCACAACACTACAGACTGAATTTAAAAAGAAAGGTATTTTCTTTGGCAGAACTCTATTTTACTTTATTAATTTGATGGAAATTTAATTAGATGAAATTGTTGGTCTGGTTTATTTCAATTCAATATGATATGTAGCATATCAGTTAAAGATTTTTTAAACCGTTGTTCTGCTTAGTTGTTTATTAAGTTGTTGGAAACAAAGTTACTAAACTAGTCCTACCATTTTGCCTGAGAAGGCTTAGTTAGAAAAATCTGGAAGTATAGATAAGAAACCCACTGATGTGACAAATTCTTTCTGATGATCCATTTTTATGGATCCATGAGCAGCAAAATGGAGTATTATTTCAATGAAAACAACTGAACAGCAGGCAGGCCATTTTAACTAGCATCACAAAAATACTAAGCTCTGAAAGAAAAACAAATGACAATGAACATTTGCTGACATAGCCATTAAAATCAGCCATTTTGTTCTGGCAAAATCTTTGTATCAGTGCTTTAATGCTATAGTTGTTCATGGATATCTTTTCGTAAATTCTGCTGGCAAAATGTGAAAATAAATCTGTAGTCCAGCAGGTGATGGTAGGAAAAACTGACCTGATATCTGGCCAGCCTGGCACAAATTTACTGATTAATATGAGAGAGAGAGCTCCACAGCTTTCACTGCTCTCATTTCCCTTTGTCTCTCAAGTCAAACATGAAAAGGATGTCAATGTTCATTGACTACAAGAGGAACTGGGACATACATTACTAGAGTTCATGCAAGTGTGCATTTGGTGAGGCCATGTCTGGTGTACTGTGTCACAGTACAGAAAGAAAAAAGACAGGGAAATGCTGTGGAGGGCCACAATGATGATGAGGAGCACCTCCCATATGAGAAAAGGCTGAGAGATCTGGGACTGTTCAGTTTGGAGAACAGAAGGCTGAGAGGGAATTTTAATAATGCTTATAAATATCTAAAGGATGGGTGTCAAGAGGATGGGTCCAGAATCTTTTCAGCAGTGCCCACCAGCAGAACAAGGGGCAACAGGCTCCAAGAAACCAGAACACAGGATGTTCCAAAGAAACACAAGAAAGAACTTGCTTACTGTGAGAGTGGGGTTGGACTCAGTGATCTCCAGAGGTCCCTTTCAGTACCTACAGTTCTGCAACTCTGTAATGATTCAGTGATTTACTACCTTTATGGAAATAAAATACATTTTTATTCTGGTCTAAAAGGGATTAAAACCAAGATCCAGAACTTCTAAATGTCTGTGAGATCATAACAACGCTCTTCAATCAGACTGCGCAGTAAGGGCACCGTTGAGTTTCACATGGAATCCTCACTTTCCATACATCAGCATATAAAGAGTGTCCCAAAAGACCTGTCTCCACCACAGTTACTGATCTATCTTTGTAAATACTTAACAGTTCATTTCTGCACTACTGTTCCCCTAGTCTTCATTCAAAATCTTAAAAGACGTTGTTATACACTACCCATCATCTTGCTCTTTTCCTCATGCACTGCAGGAGAATTTTTAACCTCAAATCAGTATTACAATTGTGACAAAACAGACAGTGCATTGTTTTCTGGTTTTAGAATATAAATATTTACGTATTAGGCCTATAACATCTACTGCCCTTTTAGATGCTTTATATAATGTATTGATTTCTAGACTAATGTACTTGCTGTGATACATCCTCTGCTTTGACACTTTAACATTTAATAAAAAAAAGTTTACAGATGTAAAAGTCCAGAAAATCTATTAATTTAATTTGTTATCAAAAAGCTGTAGAGCTATTTTTCCCAATGAAGAGAAACTTCTATGCTTATGTAGCAGATGATTTCCAGAGGTTCCTTCCAACCCCTGTAGTTCTGTGATTCTGTGTAATTATGTTCTTCTTTGAGAATATCCCCTTTGAGAGAACTGTCTTACTTATACACACATTCATCTAAAGTGATAGATTTTTAGATTTTTTATCTAAATCATCAGACCCAAACAGAGACTGCAGTGAAAAAAGAGAAGCAAAAGAACTGACCTTTCAAATCTGTAAGACCTTCATTTGCCTCACTAAGGTTCAAATGTATCATCCAGCATTTGGCTGGATCTCTCCACTCTTGCTCTTTGGAGCCATTAGCAACTTTATTCAACAACCTAAAGTCTACTTTCAAACCTTTTCTAGCTACTGATAACAACCCTGAAAGCCAATCCCACAGGAATGAAACTATCGTTATTTTCAGATTTTGGAAATCCACTAAAAATATGCCCCAAGCACCTTTAGGGCTATGCCATGCACCATTCAATGGGAACAGTTACAGCCACCTTCTGACAAAGAGACTGTGAAAACAGAGGGCACCAGTCTCTGCTCTGCCAGAAGGGTAGTGCCCACAGTCAGACTTGCTCTTTAACTCCTGATGTCACATTGGACGTTCTTCTCTCGCCTGAGATTTAGCTGTATTGTTTAGAGGAGAAATAGGGATGGACCACCTCCCCTGTGAGGACAGGCTGAGAGAGCTGGGGCTGTTCAGCCTGGAGAAGAGAAGGCTCCGGGAAAACATGATAGTGGCCTTTCAGTATCTAAAGGAAGGCTCTGAGAAAGAAAGAGACAGACTCTTTAGCAGGGTCTGTGGTGACAGGACAAGGGGAAATAGTTTCCAAGTAAAATGGGGTAGATTTAGATTGAATATAAGGAAGAAATATTTCACAAACAGGGTGGTGAGGCACTGGAACAGGTTACCCAGAGAGATTGCCCCACCCTTGGAGACCTTCAAGATCAGGCTGGACCAGGCTTTGAGCAAACAGAACAAGCTGCAGGTGTCTCTTTTCATTAGACCTTTTATGGTCCATTCCAACTCAAATGGTTATTTGATGATTCTCTGATGATGAGTGTGAGGGTTATGGAAAGATTACAGACAGACCACTTATTTGAGGTAGAATAGTGCTTTAATTTAGCACTGATGAAAACAAACAAAACAAAAACTAAACTGACTAAACCAACTCATATAAGAAACCCACACAAGTGGTAGACAAGAAAACCAGGCATTCTGAAGAAATCACTCCTTGATTTACACTGTCCATTTCCTTATAAATCTACAAGTGGAATCTCTGAGCAAAATTAAGTTATGGGTAGCCTTTTCTGGCTGATAAATTTGAAACACTCTTGTTTCATATCAATTCATGTTGATTTTACTGTTAATTACATTTTTGCTACACGAGGCCACTGAAGTGACAACAGTTCAACAGTTTTATGACTGGGAACCCTCATGACCTTAGGGTAAGACAGGGACAAAAGAGTAGGACAAAAAGAAAACAATACATATAGATAGGCAGGAAAGAATGTTGTATTTGTTATTCAGGATAGAAAGGGGCATATGGAGATCTCTGTTCAGATACCAGTGGGTCATCACTACTTTTCAGCAGATGGCAGTACAGTGCTAATGTTGGACCTCATAACAAAACTGTGCACAAAACACTTGGACTTTTTGTACAGGATTGTCTTTTTGTTTATCCTGCTTCACAAAGGGATTTCAATACCTCATAATTTTTGGAGAAACAATGGCTTAAGGTTGTCAGGCAGGCCTTTCTCTACTGAATGCAGATAGTTCTCAAATTGTAGAAGTCAGCAGATGTTTACTGTCATAAACAAGCTACCAAATATTCTAAAAATGTAGTCTGACTATGCTATATGTTAGATACATTGTGAAAATAACAGTGACATTAGATAGATATTGCTAGGCATTTACTAGAGCACTGAGCTATCAAACGCTAAAAGATACTAGAGAAAGAATAAAATCATTTTGGCATATAAACTTATCTTAAATGAAAAGCAGGTGTAAATTGTGGAGACTGTATCAGGATCTTACAGGAAAGACACCATTTTAAAAAATAATGTCAGAAAATTAGATCAGGTAGTCTTCAAAATCAACAAGGCATAGATGCCTGTCTGGTGTGCCCTTATGTTGACAGCACTGTATTCCAAAATGCCTGTGAAAAATGTTGATGATAGTGAGCACCTTTATAACAAACAAGATAGTTAATTCATTCTCCATAATGCAGAATTACTGCCTTCTCCTAATGCTGTTTCAGTTTACGTCCTCTACATCTTCTCCTGACACTGGGCACCACTAACAAAAGTTTTGCTCTGTCCTCTTTGCATGAGAGTCCTCTCAGGCCATTTCTCCAGTCCGTCCACATTCTTTTTGATGAAAGTTTGACTCTTTGGGAAATCAGTCACACTCAGTTTTGTGTCAAAATAACATTTTCTGAGGGTGCGCTTTGCTCCATCACCCAGATCATTAATGAATATGTTAAACAGGAAAGGATCCAGTATGCTCCCCTGAGGTACAGCACTCATTATTGGCTCCCAACTGGACTTCAAGCTACTGATCACAATCCTCTGGGCTCAGCCGTTCAGCTAGTTTTCAGTACACCTCATTGACTGCCTCAACAGCTTTTTTGTAAGGATCCTGTGGGAGAAAGTGATGAAAACCATATTATCCAGGCAGACAACATCCACCGTTTTCCTCACATCTACCAAGCCAGACATTTCATCGCAGATGTTTATCAGCTTGGTAGAGCATGACTTCCCATTAGTGAATCCATACTGAATAATCCTGACGATTTTCTTGTCTTTTTTTGTGCCTGGAAGGGCTTTCCAGGAGCAGGATTAGTTCCTCAATCAAAGGATAAAGAAAGTGAAGAGTTTTGCTCTGAAACACTGAAGAATTCTAAAAATCCTTCTTACACCAGCCTGTATGAATGCCTGCATTCACAGCTGAGACAAAGTCTAATTTCAGGATTTTCCATGGAGTTATTAAGACAAAGAGAAAAAGAGATTACCTGTTGAATTGCATCAGAACATAGAATCAAGCTACTTGAGGAGCACATTTCTTTTCCAAGAACAGATTAAACTGATGGGAATAAGCTAAATGCAGATTATAACTGCTATTACTTTACTTCATTTTCACTTTTTTTTTTTTTTTTTTTTTTGGTGCCACTTTCAGCCTAAAAATAGGCATTTTTGTTTGCTTTGTGCAGGAAGCAAGATGTCAATTTATCTACTGTATCACTTAATTTGTAAGCAGTTTTACAGATTTAACCAAGCAGTTACTACAACACCATGGTTTAACCATATGAGCTATTCAGCACCAGTACTGTTAAGATACCTTTTTACACTCCCATACTGTTTTCTTTACCATATTTCACATTCCAGCAACTTCTGCTACATTATTTTATACCCAAAACTGTTGTTAAAATTTCTCTACTATAAGAGTGATAGTTCTATGGCTAGCTGTCTATTTAGGCAAAGCTTGGAATCCAGACTAAGTACCGCTGATTTTCTGTATGTACCAGCTCATCTAAACAGTAAAGGAAATAATTAAAGCAATTGAAGCAAATGCAATTCTTCCTAGCATTTCAATAGATTGTGCATAAAGCTTGAGGAGGATAACAGTATGAACTCTTTAAAACACATGCAAAAACATTTCCTCTGTCAGGTGAACTGTTGCTTGTCACAGCAGCAAACGTGTATGGTTAGGTCATATTTCTTAAGCTTTAGTCAGGGCATTGTTTTTTCTCAATAAGGTAGCATAGCAGAAGATAAAGCCAGACGAATACTCTGCTCTTTCATACATATACTCTTTCATATAGGAAAGAGTTACCTTTTCTGGATTGCTTCAAAATTACAGCTTGCTGCCTTTAAGTACTGTATCCTGTTTTGTTTGGTACCTAATTCACAAGCTAGATCAATAAAATTCCTATTCTCTCAGTACTACCTAAAAGGAAAGTTGAGACCCATTCAGTGCTATAATGCCTAGTAAGCTGTCTTTCTGAATTATGTAATTCACATTATCTTCTACATTTACATCTTATCCATTCTCACACAATAATGCTTTATCCTATTTTTAAAAAGTTTTAGTGCCTTTCTGCCTATTAATCTGTAAAGTCAGGATGTAACATTTACTCATTTGCTTACATCACAGCTCATACAGGTATTTTTGTTACCCACAGCTTGAGAAAACATTGTTAGCTCTTCACTAACTGAATCACTACCTAAATTACATACTGTGCAATGAAAGAATCCTGTAAGGCATGTATTGCACTCAGCTCTTGCCTCAGTGACCTGTGCTAAGCTGAAAGATTATGCCAAGAAACTGTAGCTTTTCTGGTGTGATAAAAAAATATTTTGTAGTACAACAATTGATTTTCTGTGTGGATCTTTAGATATATTCCATTTTTAGGCCCTATTTGATCTGAAAAGAAATTCACCTCTACCTTAGCAAAACATAGCAGTTACAAAAAGTACTCTTGAGGACCACTTTTAGATGCTACAATAGAAAGGGTACTCTCCACAAAACCGTGCAAAGGAGGAAATGCTGGGTCACAAGTCAGTGTATTTTAAATAACTGTGCAACCATCTGAAAACAAAAGAAAGTGTTTTGGGTTACATAAATTCTGCCATGTCTGTCTTGTGAGATATCTGGAGAATTAGGAAACTTTCAACATTTTTTAAAATGTACTAAATTTCTTCAGTGTCTGTCCTGTACATTTGTTAAATAATCAAAAGACTGCTTCCGGTTAAATCAAAAAGTACTGATTTCAGTGGCAGCAGAGATTCCAGCACAATGAAGAATCAGACCAAAACGTGTATAGCCCGTTGAAAAATTTCACTGTTCAACATACCAACCTTCTAGAACTTACCACAAAAATGTCTGTAGAAAATGGAATTTTTATAGCTTTCCCTGAAAAAAAAAAAATTGCTTATTTGCTTTGCCTACTTTTTAAGAAAGTAAAAAGAATTCTGCAGTTACTTCTGGGTAAGACCTGGTAGCTGCAAAGGGTTATGGTCAAATAACAACACTGCTGGACTGCCCTACCCTAATTCAAGAACAATCAGTAGCTATTAGGTACTTCTGAGAATTCACAGAAGGAAGACTTTCTCTTACAAACTAAACACACTTAAGATTTCCGACAAAAGCAGACAAGCCATTCTGCAATTTTATTTATTTATTTATTTATTTTGCACAAGAATATTCCGCAGAGCCATAAGTGAGAAACATCTAACACCATTTGCCCAGCACTAATATTTTCTTTCACTCTCTCCCTTGATGCTCTATGGCAGACAAAACACTGGATTCTTCTCAGAAGGTATCAAATCCACTGTGCTCCGTGGTTAAATTGGTAAGTCAAAACACTATTTTATTGCACCGAGGAATGTTGAAGGACCCAGCATATGGCAGCTGGGTAGACAGACCCTTGCGATTTACATAAACATACTAAGCCTGTTTGTAGGATACTTCTATGCCACAGGTTGGTTATGTTTTTACAATACATCATTTCCAACACGTATGCCTTGCAACCTCAGATTTAATATTTTATATAGTTGATCTAATCCTGAGGAAGATCCTTTGTACTTGTACTTTTTTTTTTCTGGAAAGATAAGAAGTTGGTGAAGGGGGAAGAAGACTGGCACTGTATACAAATACGTAGTACAACAGCTAAAATAGAGAGGATGCATCTAGGAAAATAAGGAAAATCAGGAGACAGAGTTTACTTAAAAGAGTAATAAGTAATTTTCAAATAAGAGCTCAGTTATGAAGTATGCAAATTTGTTTTTCCTTATTTTTAAAAATGATTTACACTTAATTTACACGGAGATTCTTTGCACTCTATTTCTAAAGCCCATTTTCCAAACTTCAGATGTTTACCAGTTTTCCTTTCCGATCATGCTCTTTATTCTTTTGTCTGTTATTAAAGTTATTTTCTGTCTACCTCCTGACAACTGATACAGCTCTCCCTTTTCTTTCTTTTGCAACCTAAGCAATAGAAAACTTGGCTATTTTTTCTTCAAAGCATCCTGTATCTGTTTCCACTGAGCTATATAAGACCTGTTTCTCTGTTGCTGTTCTATATTTACTGATTTTAGCTTTCTTCTGCAGAATTAAATCAAATCTTCAAAATTTTCAAGGAAAGGTGGTTACAGTAGAATTTAACAAAGTTTGCATGCTTACACTTCAAGGCCTCATCTTTATTTTTCCTACATATAGAGAAGTTCCAACTGCATCCAACACACTAAATCCTAAGTAAGCTGCAATACTAAAACTTAGCATCAATGTTATAAATTACTTGTTTTCAGCTTTATTTCAATAAGAATAAGATGCTGTATTAGGGAAAAACAAAACCCTAGTGCCATGCTTGTGATCAGTGTTAGAATTATAGTCAAGAAACTCTTCAATACATTTTTTTTGAAACAAAGTAATTCAGCATCATGCTTATAATACTGATGTTTGTATGTAAAACCTGAGAAACTTTCTCAGAATTTAATTGAAGTCTTTTGGAATTACAGGATATGAATTAAAATACATGTACAGAAATAGAAAAGAAGATTCCTTCTGTCCAGGCAGAAACTCTGCCAGGTCACACTACCTGACCTGCACACACAGTGACAAATATAGCTGCTCATGGCTCTCACTGCAGCCAACCAGTTAATAAGTGCCTCGTCACACTGATTCTAGATGCATGACTTTGAATTTTAGAGAACTCAGGTTTTTCCACATTAGGAAATTTAGCTAGTATTTTCTGCCAGTAGTAAGGATAATGGAAGAAACTTCCATTAAAAAGGGTAGTAAAGAGAAGCTAGTCTGCTCATAAATGACTCCTACAAGACAAAGTGAGAACAGTTTTCACAAAACAGAATTCCCATATAAATTAGCACGTTGCCAACAGAGATGGAATTGAGTCAACACCACGTAATCAACACAACCTGAACCAGCACTACTCTTGCAAGTCATAAACTACTACTGAGGATTGGGCCATAGGGTTTGGATGACTTAAATGTAGAATTTGGAATCTAAAAGCCTGCTGTGCTGCCAATGATTTCAATGAGAATTGCAACACCAATTGCAGTAGATAAGTTCATAGATTTATATATAATAAAGTGTATAGTATATATATTTAAGATATAGTACCTGAAGAATTAAAAGATTTGTTTTGAAAGATCTTTT
>PPHD01007246.1:0-23340 GCA_002909625.1 Bambusicola thoracicus
AAAAAAAAAAGAAAAAGAAAACTAACAACCAAGTCAGATCTTTTTCCTTAGATCAAACCCTAGCATCAGCAAATGGATGACTGCAGAAGACAGTGCCTCTTACCCCATCTCCTCTAGCAGCCTCTCAACAGAAAAGCAAACAAAACACAGCTCAGCGTACGTACACCCTACACACGCTGGGATTGGGTGAGGGAGAACAGACCTCCATGAAGGGGTCCACACAGCAGCTGGGCAATTGCCTAGCACAGGCCTTGGGCAGGCAGTAATAGAGCCACCATCCATCTGAATCACATCCCATCAACAAGTTTGCAGTCAACAGCCTCAAACATTGCTCTCAGAGCTGCAACAGAACACAAGGAGCACTGAGAGCACAAAGAATGTTCCACAAGAGGCAGACAGGACACCAGCAGCTCTTCTGTTTCAAAGATCTTCTCCAATAAAAATGAAATACTCAAACATGTTGCAGGGACCTTCTATCATTCCTTTAGTGCAAAGAAATTTTATTTAAGTACTCATTTTTGAAGCTTAATAAAAACTAAATGGACTTGATTTATTTTTTTATCTTCATTACAATAGAACACAACATACCAATAAAATAATGCTTCCTGATTAGCTCTTTGTAAGCAAACATTGGTAATTTAGTTACAAAATTAGATACAAAATGTTGGGTGAAAAAAAGAATCAAATTCTTTGGAAATTCAATTCACCACCACTCCGGGAATTGGTCAGCATGAAATATTGTGTTTGTTACCAAAACAGATTTGTTCTGAGCCTACGAATTCCTAATAAGACTGCTTCTCATAATGACTAATGATGATTATGTTGCAAAAGCTTAATCATTTACCTGAGCATTTTCTGACTGTTGGATACCATGAGCAAGTGACTTCTTGCAGTGAAGATCCATAATATCTTACTGGCTGCAATAGTTACAATAATTAACCTCGAAAATACTTACACAAAAAAATAATTAGCCACAGTCCCAAGTATTAAATATAAGAGAATGTACAGCCTCCCCTCATATCTCACCTCATACCAAATAATAACAGTTAACAGGAAAGAAAAGGAACATTTTCCATGACAAAATGCAAAATTTGTCCCTTGCAGAAACTGCTAGGAAGATGAGGAAACTCGCAATGTGCTCAAATAGGAGAGGAAACCATGCAACAAGCTCTGCTGAGTACTCATCCCAATCCTGCACCTTCTTCTTTCGTGCAGCAACTCAAGCCAACTGAACTGATGTATAAACAGGGAAAAAAGGAATGTGTGCTATTCTTTTCTTCCCACTAAAACCATCGCTTCTGCAACAGAAATTGCTCTCAGGGACAGGAAGAGCAAAACCCCAAATTAAAAATTCATTAATCGCTGGTTTCATTCATTACATTCAGGCAGTTACCCCTTCCAAATGCTAACAACAATGTGATCAGTACAAATACTATCAGGATAGTTACAGGCCATCTAGGACTACAAGACAGTATTTCACACACCATCTTTGTACTTTCATTATCCCCGAGCAGGGCTGCTTTGGTTGCAAAGATATCTCAAAAATGTACTCTACAGTATTCTCCACCTTCCCAAAAGGCTACAATCATGTTTTGGTTTTGGCATGTGACAGCATATTTTGCTGTAGGAAACAGGGTTATGTTTTAATAGTGAAACAAGAGATGTAATTCTCATGGAATAAGCCATGTTTTTAGTGTTTTTCTTTCCACTCAGTCTTTGAAAGGGCTGGAGAACTATTTGATCTCTGCATTTCCCTGAGTTTTTTGTTGTCTTTTTTTCTTTCCTTTTTTTCCAAACACTGCAGAATAGTGACTAGGAGATGTCTCATTGAACGTAAATAATTTTCAAAGACAGCACTCCTGTGCTTACAGTGGTAACTCCCCGAGTGACTGTTCAAGCACAACAACAGGCACATATACTCATGCCTTTCCAAGATCAAGTCTGCAATCCTTAATCATACATCATTCCTTACTGCAACTGTGCTGTGAGGGGCACACACTTCTTCACAGCTTTTATATGCCAAAGTCACAGTGAAACCACTAACAATACAGCATCAGAATCTGAACATCAAGTTTTTGCACCCTGTGGAATCAGAGTATAAATAGACATGGTCAAACTATTCAGATGGAGAATTTATCCAAGCTGAAAACAAACACGAATGCTTAGTTTTGGTCATTGAAACTATACAGAGTGCAATATATAGTACAGGAATTCTTTAAAGATGCATTACCAGTGGAAAAGATATACTGAAAGAAAAATATCCTTCCCATTTTGAAGGCTTTGTATAATAGAGTACATCCACTTCATAGAATCATTAAGGTTGGAAAATATCTCTAAGATCATCTAGCCCAACTGTCCACCACCACCAATATGGCCCACTAAACCATGTCCCTAAGTACTACATCTGCTCTTTCCTTAAACACTTCCTTGGGCAGCCTGTTCCAATGCCTAACCACTGTCTTTGGGAATAAATTCTTCCTGATAACCAATCTGAACCTCCCCCGGGACAACTTGTGGCTGTTCCCTCTTGTTCTATCTCTAGTTACCTGGGGGAAGAGGCCAACCTCCACCTCACCACAACCTCCACTTACAATTGGTCTGATCATTAGAGTCACTTCTTTCATAAAACAAAAGTTCTTTCAGAACAGGAAAGCATTTTAATTTTGCTCTTAAATTGCCTGCTAAATGACAGAGAAGTTGAGATGTGTAAGATTGCCTGCGAATATCTCAAGGAAGAAAAGGAGGAGCTACTAATAGATTTTGCTGTACAACATGACTGCATCTGTGAGACCTACAGAAGGGGTAAGTACCCACACTTGTAACTGCTAACCTAAAGAGAAGCTCACTTAGTTTAATATAAACTTTAATGACAAGAACACCGTCATGTTTCGGAGTTGAATATAAATTAATTTACAAGATAGAAAGATTGGGATATCTCCTTTGTCTGGAAATATTATCAGTAAGGAGAACAGGGGGATTATGTTACTCTTAGAAAATGTTAACAGGTAGGTTAGATGTTTTAACAAATACTGTTTTAATGAGACATCACTCTAATGCCTGCTGCTGCTAAGGTCATATATGTTCTGTGTGTCTACTGCTTAGATTTCTTACCCAAAGTGATTCCTTATCTTTAATGAAGCAGCTACATGAAATTGTCATTTTTTTCTTTCATAATTGTTCTCAGTCATGGAAGACTCACAGTACCTAATGATCTCTTCTTAGCAATTTTGGAAGCAAAGAAAACCTCTTAGACTGCAGGACATCCTCAAATACGTTAAAACTGAGCAGGGGGAGAAAAAGAGAAGCAAAAATTCTAAGATTCTGAATTGAATTAATCCAGTCAGATATAGAAATATGGTCACACTATTGAACAACAAGTGACAATACCTTAAACTGACTGCACCACAGGTGAACCAAATTGCCCCAAGAGCAGGAAGAATTCATCTCTGTCTGATGTAACACCACAAAAATCTCACGCTTCCCATACTTGGCAGCTACACCCAAGGAATCATTTGTGGGCAGAGCAACCAGGGTGCATCTTCTGCACCACAGCAGAGACAAGATCGAATCGGGCAAACTCAGAGCAAAGTAGTGGCCTGGGAAAAAGTATCTCCTTGACCTCAGTATAGTTTGTATCAAACCCAGGTAGGACAAAGAAAAGGAGGAATGGCACAACCAACAGCACTATAAGTTCAGCATAAATTCCTGCTAGAGACACATCAGTTCTAAGTGCTATGTGAAAATAAGAAGCATTTCCTTACTTCCACTTCTTTCATGTGAAAAGAGCAGAGCATAGTCCTCCACGGCTCTAATGAAGTGCTAACTACAGTAAGATTTTGGAGTTTTGCAGCAAGAAACATTTCATTAAGAAATGTCTTGCAGCAAGGAAGTACTAACCATCTGACCATATGCTAGATTTGCTCTTTTCTCATTTTTCTCTTCCAAATTATTACTTTAGAAAGATTATGCATATTGCATATTTTAAAAGTTCAGTGACTTTCCAGACACTGTGAAACGTGTATCACAAAACTGTTCTAGAAGTTCTTTCATCATATCAATCCACATTCAAAAGCACCTTTCCCATAGTCTGTGTAATTGAAAGTGCCCTTTCAAGTTTTCCTTTTTCAGAAATAAACACTCCACTCAACTTTAACCTTTTCCCACATCACTCCCAGGAACTGACTCTTTATGACAAACAGGAGTTTCCTTTTGAAGATCATTTGTCAAAACATAATGATATTTTGCTAAACAGGTAATAAAACTGAAGAGTTAAACAAACTCACAATCCCACATTATCTATCATCCAAACTGAAGGAGAAAAACAGCACAAATCATTTTTGCTCTGCTAAAATGCTAATTTTTGTATCAGACATGGGTACCTTCTTACCCACTGCTCAACACCATTTCCTTAATACAGTGTCTTTTAACAGTATACAAAGAATATATAGACAGAAATAAGCATCTTCAGCGGCTCACAGAAACTGGCAATGGTACAATACTGCCACATCACTATGAATTCACAAGGCTTTAGGCCCTCCTGCCCAGAGTCACACTGGTGGGAGGCCTCTCCGTTCTCATGAATGTGAAAGCACAGGTTGCTGTAGTTCTCTGCTGACCTTTTCTGAAAACCCAGACTCCAAAGCTCTAATTTGCTTTTAAGTTAATCCTGATTTTATCCTGATTGCTTCTTTTTTTTCCCCCTATTGATTCCACTTCTCTACCTCCCTTCCTATTCAGCAGAAGAGCATACCAGCATGTATTCTTGAGTCTATATATAACGTACAGGCTATATATAGACATGCACATAGACAGTTTGGAAAGCAGCCTGTCCCCTTAACGAGCATAACTGCTGAGCATTTGGAATAAATATGACGTAGACCTGAGTGATCCTAGAGCGCTACAGTTAAACAGTTCCAACCGGGATGAAGCGTATACGCTCTGCATACATCTGGCTTAAATAACTCGGTAGCTGTTGAAAGGCTTCTCATGACAGCATCAGCATAGCTCTCTCCAGGCAACATGGGCTGTGTGAGAAGACTGAAGCAACTAGATGTAAAATCATCTAATCTATAGCTACAAATAGATCAGGCACGGATTTTTAGTGTGTTAGCTGGGCTGCATTGTAGTGGAAATTTACCTTCGTGCAATAGTGCTTTTATGAGAAATACTAAGTTCCTGCAGAATACTAGTTAAAGGTCTGTTCTCACTGCAGCACAGTGCTTTTCCTTTCCACAAACACCCTTGATCCAGAGAAGCCCTAAAACAAGCGCTCCCTGACACTACTGGTTAAGAGATGTCCTGCAGCCCTGCCTTGTAACCTGGGCATTGCTGTGCCTGAAAGCAGCTCCATGGAAATCATTACTGCAAATGCATGGAACACTAGTTGTCTCACCAGTTGCACCACTATGTTCCTCTTTGTTCTGCTCTTCATTAGAAAGTGCTTACAACACAACACAATCCTTTACAGCAGTGTCTTAAAGCATCAAAAGATCTCTTGCTTTTGAGTAATTCAAGGTGCAAGAGCTGATGTGGAGACATGTCACCAGACAGGCTCCCAGTTTCTATACACCAGGATAACTGAAACATCTCTCACTAATCAGCAACTCAAATTATTTTTCTGCAAGGTGCCCTAATAGAACAATATGTCACAATAGCAATATTTGTCATCCCAATATTGGTCCCAAAGGCTAACATTGGTATGACCACTGCTGTGTATTGATGACCATCTTACATTGTTCTCACTCTTCTCCCTTTTTTTTGTCTCAACTAACAAACCACCAGGTAGGAAAAGTGTTTAGCAATGTCACAGACCAGAATTTCCATCTAACATTTAATTCAGTTTATCATAGTTTATTATCAAGGCACACAGTGTCTTTAAATACCACAATTACTGTGTTTGATTAATTAATCTCAGCTTTTTAGTGTAGACATGTCTATGACATGCATATCTAGAAGATAAAAGCCCTGCACAGCCCAAAGATGATCTGAATGAGAATAAACAACACCCCAAGCTAAAACTCATTAACAGCATTCCTAAATGCAGGTAAGAATAATAGCAAGGATAGAATACAATAAAAAATACAATAAAAATGGAAAACTAATCATAAATGTAGGTGAGGAGTTTTTGGTCTTGTTTTTCAACATATGACTCCTTTTAAATATGATATCTACTCACCAGTATTGAAAGCTGCCTTCAAAAACCAGGAGGAACAACTGAACAGACTGATGACGAGCACTGAAAATACTCCAAGCAATCCCAAGAGTCTGTGAGACATCCAATAGTTTTGGTACTCCAACAACCATCTATTAACATAACAAAGTACTTGTACTAATTGATTCTCTGAATTGCAGTTCAGAATACTTTGAACTCTACATATTTGTTATTTCAGAATATTAATCATGTCTATTTTTAAAATCAAGCCAGCCCTAAATATAAACAATCGGTATATTCAGACTATCAGTCTTAACCAAATATTCACCCAAAATTATCACTCTGTCAGATCTGTAGAAACAGCAATAGCACAAATGATAAACAAAATGCTATTCCACAATTGGTTTGCTCTATATAAACATTTATTTTTATTTTCTTTTCTGAAGAAGCTCCCGGAATTGTCAAAGATACAGTAGATTTATACTGCAGTAATAATATTCCTGGTGTACACCTCACAAATACATTCTAATGACAGTGCAGCTTATAAGAAATGTATTGAATTCACCATAAAAGAGCCGTATTTATGAATCTGTTTTCAATACAGAATATAAAGGGATTTGTCAAGAAACAGTTGCAGTATCAGTGGTGCAGAAAAACTGCAGTGCTATTTGCTGAGCAAGTTCTAGGACCATGTTAAGAATACAGCTAGGATTTTTCCACTGCATTGGCTATGACCGTCTCAAACTTTCCTCCTCAGCACACAAACTGCTGTGCTCTTTTTCCCCATTACGTTACTGGCGCTGTTACTGTTTTAATCTGAAAAATGTGAGAAACAGATATGTGAGCTCTGTAGCCTATTTTGCAGACCTTAAAGCTACCCTATCGGAACATAAGTGCTAAAGGGTTTTTTGAAAGTCTACGTGAAGTATAGAGCCAGATTAGACCATCTGATAGAGATTTAGATCACAGTATACAGCTAGCATCTGTGTTTCAATCTGCACAACACTAATGGAAAAAATTCACCATATTTCATTGTAGAATCCCCTGAACAAACCAGAAGATCCAGCTAAATAAAGATTTAAATCCACTCAGTGCATTTACGGCATACTGATGTCATATACATTTGTAGGGGGACAGGCAGGAAAAATTATATATTGAATTGTGAACAATCTAGGAGTCTATTAATTCATCTTTTCAACAAACCCAGGCTCTACTTCACCATACCCATATGTTAACCATTATTTTGAGTATTACTGACAGGTCTTGAAACAAGTCTGCTATCCACAAACAAGTAAAACTGATTACTGTTTGTAGCACAGCACAAACAGTGCAGCATTCCTTTATTAGCTGAGCAGAGCAATATTCCTCCAGAGCCTGTCTGCAATTGTCTTGTGAAGCCAAACCTCCTCCCCTCATACAAACCCAGACACAAACACGCAGCCCCACTCCTACCGCCCTCTGATGCGCACAGAGGCTGCCTCGCTTTCCTTTATCACCAAATATACCTTGACGCGCGATATACCTTGACTAAAATCTGAATTATTTAACAACTCGTGGTACGAAGCTGAGTGAAAAACACACACAAGCCATCCTCGGCATTTCTCTGACAAAAGCACTGTTGTTGGTTCCAATCTGTGCTCATTAACACAGCACTGAATCGCTTTGTACCTCTATGTTAACCGCTCATGGTCGGTCCAACCTCTTGAAAAGAGCCAAAACTTTGATCGTGTTTATTTGATGAGTACACCACATATCTAAGAGAACTCCAAGAAAGCTATTTCAGGTACCGGTAGAAGCCCATCTGAGGTAGGAAGAACAATTTGATTTCTCTGCAGGAAAGCTGAGTCTGGCTTTCCATATTTTAGTCTTTGAGAACAAGAATGAAGGAGAGGAAACAGTAATGGATAAGAAAAATAAACAGGGAAGGACAGAAAATTAATTTGCCCGTGTAGGAGAGAGAGGAGCCATACTGCAGAAATTCAGAGGGCCAAAAAAAAAAAAAGAAATTGCAATAGGGACAGAAAAAGAGGTAGGATAATACTGAAGGTAATAACAGATTGTGGAATAAAGACAAATGTCTTGAGGGCTAGAAACAATAAAGTAATTCTTGAAGACATTTTATAATGCTACAAAACTTAACATAAGGAAAAATACAGAAGCTATAAAAGCGAGAGAAATTGTAACAGGGAGGATAAAGATGAGACAACATAAAGATCAAAGAACATGATGCTTCAAGCAATTGACAGCAGTGTCAAAGATTTTCCAAGCTCTGAATAAGTAAGAAAAAAGTTAAAGCTTGTCTCCGAACTGACCCATGCTCCTCCAAACAATAATAACTATTTTTCCTTAGATAAGTTTACAGCAATGTGAAACCGGATTGCAAGGTAAAAACCTGTTACAGCATCCTACACTTTTCAGGTATGAGCAGCTGAAGCTCAAAAGCCTTCTGAAACGTCTGACTACAGTGGGCTCTAATGTGACTCCAAAGGAGCTGATGCCTCAGGCAAATAAACCAGTTTGCACTAAGTATCCATGTTTGACACTCAGTCCACCCTGCTGTATGTGCCGAAGGACCTCCACAGTGACACTCCAGTGAGTGCTTTGCAATCCCATTTCTGGCCTGAGCTACAGCACTGATGCAGGCATACCTGGTGATGTCATGTTTAGGAGTGTACAGACTACTGCAGAGTCCATTGCATTCAGGTGTCTGTGTTGAATATTTTTGCCTATGCACACTCTTTCTAGTACAGCCCAAAAACACCTGCCATTACCAGATATGCCATTCTAGCCCATTATATTAATTCTTAGTGCATAATAGACTTCTTTTAAAAAGGACGGAACTTCAAAACACACACGACTCAGGCAGTGACAGCTGTAAATCTATTCATTCAATCAAATGGGAAGTGCTCCCTTAAAGATTTCTCTGTGACACCATCTCTCAGAAGGGAGACCTTGATGCCATTCCTCCAGAAGGTCATCAGGATCTTAATTTCATCTTTAGTTTTACAAAAGAAAAAACCTTCCCACAGGAAGAGAAAGGGGCCAGATGAAGTGCCCTGGCATTAAGATAAAATCAGTTTGTACAATGACTGCTTCTGAGAGTTCGTGCTTCTGAGAGAATATTTTATTGCATGGTATTCCAGTCTACCATACAAGCACTGCCACCTTCAACAGTTACAAAACAAAAGGTTAAAGAAGTGAATTAGTGTGGGCTCAGCAGTTCTTCAATAGTGAGGAAGACGTCTGATCACACACTCTCTGGCTGAACTTCTGCAAGAAAATCCCTGGTATTTATTCAGTATCTATATGATGCCATACATAAATCAACAGCAAATCTAGTCACAATCTGGTAAGCTGTCCAGCTCCTTCACCAGCAGGTCTATATTGCAGACTGAATGCAAATACGCTGCAGGCAATACATACATGAGAACAAAAGGATCTCGACCAAGAGTAATTCCTCATTTTCTGATAAAAAAAATACATGTTTTATTTTGAATTTCACATATTCATCAGAAAGCATCACTAGGCAACGCAGCAGAGAACAATGCCTTTTGTACAGAATTTCAAGTGAGTTTTTTGGAACAAACATTCCTGAAAAGGACCGTCTAAAGGACTGGGGAAACAGACAGTGCCTCACACCTGCATATCTTTTCTGCAAGGCAGCAATCATGTTGTCCTTCGTAGATTTGTCAGCCCTACAAGTGTACTTTTCTGCACAAATACCTTTCATGAGACTTAAAATTATGCTGCAGTCAAAAAAAACCAACAACAACAAACAATAATCCTTTTTCTCTCACACGCCAAAAAACCTCAGCAGATGGATATATCCCTCCAGATCCATTAAGTTATGTGTTGGAGTTAGGAGGAACACTGGGATCAGCCATTGAGACATCACATGATATCTGGCCGTATGTGATGTCAGTGCAGGGCTGATGATTAATCACACCTGAGTCAGGTTCAATTTCCCTTAAAAGGCAAGCCAACAAGTTTATCAGTTTTAATAACATTGGCAGATACTCCAGACTGGTAAAACAAAGCTGTGCTATCTCTGGTACACAACCTGAATTTGAATGGCTTTCTTTGGAAGAAAGCAGTTGAGACCAAACGGTATACTTAACAGAAATAAAGTATACAAATATCTAGAGAAAACAAAAATTCTTGAAACTTCAAGATATTGGAGATATCCTTGTTTTGATATTGAACATATTGCAGAAGGTAATATCAGTCACTCAACCCAAACTTAGCAGAGGTTTCAAACTGATACAGCACTGATATTTTCAGTCACATGCTGGGAGAACTGGTAGCATTCCCCCAAATTTGTCTCTACTGAGCACCTATTTTCCTCCCACATTGATTTCCACATCAGTGTCCTCTCTCTTCCACTGTCCCCTAGCATCAGTCACAGCATTGCGATACTACACACTGGGAAAGAAAAATATCAGTGGATTGAAAACTTTTTGGTTACGTGTTAGGAGTGTTACTTTCATTGGTCAAAATACTAACACGTAAGTGCAAGTTCCATTCTTGATCAGCCCTTATATTTCTGTTTATTCTACATAACACGTTGGATATTTTACCCTGGAAAAAAACTCAAAGTAGAGATCTACACAAAATACTCTATTGGACTAAAGGAAAGCTACATGAAATCCATACTGTTTATGCAACATTGCATAATTTTGCATGTTAAATTTGTACTTATCATTATACTTTGATTTTTAGAACTGCTACTGTTTCATTATAATTTAATTTTTCCTTGCCTTATCTACTGAAGATGTAAGAGATGATTATTTGATTACATACACAGAAGCACCCATGCAAAATTGTCATAGATAAAGATATGTGTAAGTTAGAAGGGGGGATAAACTACCGACATGTATTGGGCAGATCGTTAACATGAACTAAAAAAGGGGAGGGAACAATACTGAGCTTCAGACACAGCTCTGAAACCTCATTTTATAGGAAATTACCTGGAGGTTCAGCATATCCAGCCAATGCCTTTGTAATATTTCAGTTTTGTGCTGCAGAGAACTACACATTTCTATTAACACAAAAATTGTGGTTTTTTTTTTTTATTAATAACACTCAAGACAGAGCAAGGCAGTTTGTTCACGGCATTAGTGGATTTCACTTGCAGTTGTGTAAAATATTTAGGGCTAATCTGATATTCTTCATCTCCCCCTTCAGCATCTCTCCCCAAAGCATTTATAAAAACAGCAGAGTCAGGAACAAGAGACATGCACAATGGAAGGCTCAACGTTCATTTTCTTTGCTCTCCCTACTGCCAAGTTATTCAGTGACTGTGCATATTTTATAATCCACAGCCTCAGTATTCTGGAATGTCTTAAAAACCATGTCAATTAAGTTGCACTCTGCTGATTTTTTGTTTCAAAAACATATTTAGAAATATTTCTTCACACTACAATAACTTGAAACACTTTCAACACACAGATTTTGACTACAAATGTTTGTGTCTGAGAAGGCTCCAGGGAGACCTGACAGCAGGCTTTCAATACCTACAGGGGGGCTATAAGAAGGAAGGGGACAGACTCTTGTGCAGAGTCTGTTGTGACAGCACAAGGGAAAATAGTTTCATACTAAAAGAGGGGAGATTCAGATTGGATATAAGAAAGAAATTTTTTAACAAGAAGGGTGGTGAGGTACTGGCACAGGTTGTCCAGGGAGGTGATGGAAGCCCTGCCCCTGGAGACATTCAAGGTCAGACTGGACTGGGCTCTGAGCACCTGATGGAGCTGTAGGTGTCACTGCAAGGGAGTTGGACCAGATGGCCGTTAAGAGTCTTTTCTAACTCAAACTATTCTGCGATTCTATGACTCTTCTCCTGCCCTTCTCACTCCCACTAAGAGCTGATTCTGAAATCTTTTTTCCTCAGTTACACTAAAATCAATATTTCATTGCAAAAGTTTTGAGCAGCTCTCATGAGAGGTCGATTATTCATTTATTTATTTAATTGTTATCTACGGCTACTGGCATAAGTACTTGATAAGAAACTAACTTTACACTAGAAAAAAAAAAAACTATTCACCAGATAGCATGAAATTCAACAGGAAGAAGTTTATCAGGACCTGGCCTTCTAGGAGAAGCCACTGTAGTACTGCAACACAGAGCAATGTCACCACAGTGGCACTGATTCATTTTGAATGTCACCGCTGTAAAATGCCAGCACTCAAGAGCCTCTGGACAGACTCTCCACTAGTGTAAATCAGCATAGCTTGGTTGACTTCAGTGGAACTACAGTGATCTAAACCAATTGAAAATATACCCTTTGTGGTAAGCCTTCATTCTCAACAGGACAAAAAAAAAGCCAGCACCACACAGCACAGTAAGTTTTTTGCAGATTCTCATCCTACTTATTATCTGCAAGTGCAGCTCTACTGC
The DNA here is from genome assembly GCA_002909625.1 of Bambusicola thoracicus. NCBI lineage: Eukaryota > Metazoa > Chordata > Aves > Galliformes > Phasianidae > Bambusicola > Bambusicola thoracicus. Next base: position 12,548 of record PPHD01007246.1, read on the forward strand.
TGTTAGCAACAATGAGGACGACAGTACAAACCCGAGTCACGACTTTCCTGCACCATGTTAAAAGTCCCACTCAAAGAGTAGTTTGATGACACAGCAGTGAAATCCCTCTGGCTGGTATAGACTGCAGCGATTGTTAACACCACTGCATCTCCAGTCATTGCTAATAACAAGTAAAAACCTGCTGGAGGAGACAAGGCCAAAATGGGGCTTTAATCAGGGCTGCTGTCAGGTCGGTATTACTGTAGGCTCCCATGGTACCCAACTCTGTAAAAGATAACATAATGAATTTTTGATGTGAACAGTACTGGAGAAGTGGAAGTAGCATTAAGAACACTCCCTTTAACTGCTGGATGCTCCCAGCATCCCCTGCTGTAACCTTTATTCATGGTATAGACGAGAGACTCCACCCGGAACCAGGCTGGGGCTTCTTAACCTACAGATAGTTCAGCTTGAGGAAATCTCAGTGACTGGAAAAAACAGATTCATTCGCTCTTCAAAATGGCATTAGCTGATTGCAACATGCACGCCGAGAACAACAACAACAGCAAACAAAAGTAAGGTTGGATCAGAAACTAACAACAATATTTTGACAGCTTCCCTTTCGGTACTTATGCCCTGTGGCTCAGAACCTAGGTCACCCTGTTGAATTTTATTTTGGGCTTCTATATCTGTACACAGAGATATCAGAGATTGTCGTGATATTCCTATCAATTATGGTTCATATTTAATTGTTTAAATGGAGTTCCTTTATGCATCCTTGTGTAAACAACACTACAGCTGTAGTACAGTTTGATCTACTTACAGAAATGCTACTACACAGCACTCTGCTTATAAATGCAGGAGTTAGTGGAAGTTGCCCTAATACCCATCTTTTCCACAAAATTCCAAAATGTTTTTTTACAAATTAAGGCTTTCAAGTATAGCAGCTTCATGTATCGCGCTGTTTTTCAAATAAATTTAATATATGACTCAAGCTGTATTGCACTGAGCATCACCATAGCATTCAGCTCAGCTTTTTGTCCTCCCATAACCTCTTTTCTGCAAAAGAGAGAGGGGGAAAATGTCTTTCCAGAACTCATTATGTCATCTTTCCTCACACAGACACAGCAATATTCCCACCTCCTCTGCTTTTAGGAGCTCTGTGGCCTTTTACCTACACAAATTACTATCTGTAACCTACAGTGAACTAAGCTGAATGTGACATTTTTAATTCCTTTTCTAATTAACCTATTTGCATGCATTTCAGTAATTATACAGCTTTGCATACCTAACAAGAAACATCCCGCTGTGTCACACCAACAGTCCATACACTGCAGCAAGCTGTCTTCACCAGCAACCCAGGAGGTGGTATTTAGGGAAAGCGCAGAAATGGCCACAGTCTATGGGCATTCCATGTTCCTCATCACTCCCAGCCTTCAGATACAGGTGAAGGGAGAGGATGCCTTTTCAGTCCTCATAGCCTCTCTTCCCCATCTCCTGTCCATCTAATCTCTTTTTCAAACTGCCGATACTGTTCATCCCCCTCCTATGGCTTCATCCAGTACTCCCAAGACTGACTGTGGAAGCTGCTCTTTGTTCACTTTAGCTCCTGTTTTTGTGACTTTGCAAACCACAGCCATACTCCCTCCCCCAGCCCTCTAAACTGACAGTCCCAGCATTTTCAGCATCTCTTTGTATAGTGAAAGCTTTCCAGCCTTGACCTTTTCACTTCCTACTCTGCTCCTTCTCTAACTCCACTGCATCCTTCCTAAGATGTGAGATCAGAACCGCACAGCACACTGCAATGTGTGCACCAGCGTCTCACATGCTGGAAAAACGATGCCCTCTCTTGCTCTCGGTATACTTTCTCCTGGTGCTTGACATTTTGTTGGCTTTTTTTGGTTGCCTCTGCTCACTGCATTGAGGATGTAAGCAAACTGCCGACTTCAGGAAACTCGCCAAGATCAATTTCCTGAGCTGTAACTGTCAAGTTACTAATTCAGCGCCATGTTATCCGGTTGGGATTATAAGCTCCTATACCACCTTTCTGTACAGTGACACCATTAGTTTCACAAGAACTCTGCAGAGCTCTCTACCATCAGAGCAACGTTTCATTACCTTCACGCTTTGGAGATTCCACACAGTTGGTACACAGCCCTTCTCCTTTTCTGTGATGAAGGTGTTGATTGAAACTTGTTCTTGTCAATATACCCTTGGGGCCTTCATTCCTGATAGCCCCTAAACTGGCACCAGAGCACACGGGTTTTCTTTTGCAATCCAACAGCTAATGTTTCCATAAAACTTCTATCAGCTGCCTCACCAACAGAAGCAGGCCCAACTGATCTCAAGTTGGCCACTGTACACCAAAGTGCCTGTGTGTGTCAATGAGGAAACTGCATCAGGACCATAGAATTCCTAACACCACATTCACAGCACATTTCATACTTGGGTCCATGAGCATGACGAGCAGACACCACGGACTTGTCTGAGAGAAAACAGCATTCACAGCTTGTCTCACCTTTTTATTGACAAACCACGTCTCTTCCTATTTTAAATGTATTACTACATCAATGCAACTACTTCAGGTGTATCTTCACATAGCAAGGACAGATGTGAAGAATGGGGAAGATGAACACTGGGAAGAGTTTGACAAAATGCCAGTACTATGAATGAGGCTTCAGAGGGAGCTTGTACTCCAGAAGCTCGCTCGAGCTGCAGTGCGCGTTTCTCAGCAGCTACGCATGAAGCACTGCAATCCAAAGGGATTTCTGCTCCTTTTGCAGAGACAAAGTCTGCAAAATCTGGGAAAAGAGGATATGGGAAGAATGAGAGAAAAGAGAAGTACAACAGCAATATGTTGTGCTTCTAGAGCCTTTCTGCTGTGCAGACTAACTTCAGGGAGTGAAGACTTGCAACAAACCACTTCTCTCCAGCACCAGACAGGACAGAGAATGAAAGCTGAAGAGCTGCCAGCATCCCCCCAGAAGTTCCCAAAGTCAGGGATCAAAACAAGAGAATGTCTTACGATGACTCTTGCATCAAACATTTTCTGTTAATTATTTTGACTATTATGACTCAACCTCCAGTTTGATCTCATTTCTGAAATATGCTAAATTGTGGGGAATTTCTAGTGCAATTTTTTTTTTTTAAACTAATGACTGCAATTCACGACACAGACATTAATCCACTTTGTTCTGGAACGTCTGAGAAAATGACCTTCATGAAAGTGCTTTTTGTTTGTTTTATTCTTTACACACCCAAAATGAAAGAAAAACAGTGGAGATGGAAAGGCTTAATCTGCTCCCAACAACCACAGTGCAAATTTCCGCTTCCTGATTTGGGAACGCTGCATTTCAGTACACTGAAACTTAACTGACGTTCTGTTGAGATGGCTACAGAAATAGCCGGGTTGACTTTGGTTTCATCATTTCTGAAATAGCAACAAAAAGAACTCCTGCTATCGAGGTGGTGCTCTGATGCAGACCCCTCCCTCTGGTCCCACTGTCCATTACTGCATTGCTTTCACAGGCAGTGAGCTTTGCCTTTCAAGGCTCCGGCACCAGTCTGCCGCTGGCAGCTTTAATTCTGCAAGACAGGGTTATGAATATACTATTGTGAGCTCTCTTCCAGAGGTTACAGGGCATTGATCTCGGGTCATTCAGCAAAGTAGGACCAAAGAAAGTACCACGAAGGCAACAGTTTCTGCTCGCGACTAATTCTACATCAATCTAAATCCTGACCCAAGATCATGAGACCTTATCCCAGGACAGCAACTGTAAGAGTATACTCACAGTTTCACTATTAGAAATCAAAACACACAAAATGGTTGAGTCACAGTGGAAAGGGGCTAAGTCTGAATGATCTTGTGTAGAATGGAACAATAGATTAAAGAGAACTAGTTATAAGAGAATAAAGGGCACTTAAATACAACACATTAATTTCACACATCCTAACTGTACTGCTAGAAACAAAATATTTAATGGGAGTTCTCCCAGTAGATTCAGTGAGCATGCTGCTAGCACACCAGCTGAGCAAGCTGTGTACCAACAGCTCCACTTGAGCTTTTGACTCTCAGTTTTCTATTTTTTATGCATTAGCTTTCAATGATATGTGAATAAAGGAAGTGCCCCAAGACTGTTTAAGATGAGGCTGCCCTTATATTCACTGTAATCCTGTCCACATTTCAGGCACATTGGGGAGATTATAATTTTGCAGGTAGAAATCCTTATCAACACATTTTCAGGAAGAGAAAAGATGATTTTGAGAAAAGACAATTCTGGAGAGTCTGAGCATAACTGCAGGGCTGGACAAACTGATCACAGCCACCTTAACGTCACCGTGCCTAAAACGTGCTCTTCCAAAAGACACCAGTGGGATTTGGGCACATGTACTGAATGGGAAATATAGAGCTCACAAAGAATGAACACAAGAAGTAATATTTTTCCATGAGCAACACTGCTGGCAATACCAAGCAGTAATGTGGTCCAGGATGTATTAGCAAACAATTAATGTATCTGGTGGCATATGTCAGTGAGACATCACTGAGGAAAAAAGTTACTATGCTAAGTAGTGAGAAGGCACTCTATAGCATGCTAAATTGAAAATACTTTTTATCATGTGACATCAAGCATATGGTACATTACTGACTGGTGAGTGACAAACTTTGAAAGGTCATTATTACCCTAATGAGAAAACCTGACATAAAGGAATTAATTAGCTTTTAATTTATTTAGTATTAAGAAACAGAAAATAAAGCAGATTCCAGATGGTAATTTGTATATTTTGCAAGGTGGGGGGGAGAAGTTTTTTTTTTTCTTTTTCTGCATCTTAGCATTTCATTCTATGGTGGCAGAAAGGCAAAAGTTACATACAATTCCTCAAATCCTTATTTGCTTTGAGAAAAAATGGTAGTAGATCTATTAGATCAAGGATGTAACACTGGTAGTGCATGAGACTCCTTAAGGACAAAACGCTCATTCAATGAAAGTTAGGTCTGTTTTTTCCCTTTGGTAGCAGCTCATATGAGCTGCCTTGAGTACATTTCTGAGACAAACTCAGTCATATCTCTTTGCTAAATAATCAATCAGCTTGGCTACGTTTTCTTTCTCAAATATTTAAAATTACTCCATTGGAAAAATAGTATGATTTTTGAAACTTAATAATCTGAGCACAAAGCATTAATCATAATTATACTAATAGAGAGAGGAAGTATTTTGAATATGCTCTGTGTAATCAGCACCACCACAGAGAGCACAGCCCACAGCTGACTCTCATGACCTCTCCAGACGCATCATTATGTATTGAAACAGTCTTACCGACACCCTTCCTAATGCATCTGAAAATGAGCGCAATCAGACAGAAAAGTGGATTAGATGATGGAGCAAACTTTCCAGCAAAGGACAGAGATTAATGCAGATTTATTAGGAAGGAGTGTAAGCTCTAAAAAAACAGTATACCACAAAACGCAGAGTAAAACCAACCTGTTTAAACAGTGAAAAATGACTGTTTACCTTGTAGAGTGAAGGGGACAAAGGCGATGTGAGGAAAAATTAAACTAATAGAGCAAGCACATCCCAGTCAGTATTTTCTACAAACATGCAAACATAAAAAAAGAAGATAAACATTTTCTCCATACAGGTCTGCAAAAACAAACCTCACAAACAATTTTTTAAAGCCAAGTTTTGAATTTTTTTTCCTATCACTGGGAGGTTGAAGGTCAGATACAAGGCTTCATAGCTACAACTTCCCCAAAACTTAATTTTGCCGTCACAAAGAGCTCAGCTTTGCCTTGGTTCCATTTCTGACTAAAGTGCCTCATGACAGGTTTATAGTATTAATTTCCTCTTCTACTGCACTCCTTATAAATGTTTTCTTTATAGCATAAATCACATTCCCAGCACTAGATAAGGAAAGACTCATATAGATCACTACTGGATTTCATATCACAAACACTCCCTAACAGATTGCTGCTCTCTGTTGATTATTCACAGGCTCTAATGACCAGAGACATCCTAATGACAAGAGAAATGGAATGGCGATAAAAGGTAAAGAACTTTAAATTAAAACTTTTCTTAGGACTATTTCTCCGACAGTCCCAGGGATTTCTAAGGGATATGCTGGTTTTCCAAAGGAAGTGAATCCCACTAGCTTGTGTTTTCCTTCTCTCAATAATTCCAGACACGTAGATGAGCCTAAAGTGTATCTGTTTTTATGAATGACTTTATCTCCTGGGCCCTTCAATAGAAGGTGCTGATTTTATGGATCTGGGGAAAAAAAATATATTCTGCAGAGTCCCAAATCAGTCCATTGCATTCACAGCTTTAGTGCATTGATACAAACGCAGAAGTCACTAACATGCTGAAGACAACACATCAAATTCAAAGCATTTCCTTAGACAAAACTATTTTGTTTATAATTGTCTCTACTGCAGTAAAAGCATGTGACTTGAATGGAAACCATAGAACTTGATAAAGTAATATATGTAAATGGAGACTGTGGCTGTGTTAATAAGAAAGAAGAAATTTCATTGCCTTTGCACAGAGCAGACCCTCCCCCCTCTGCTAACATTGGTGTACCACTTAGAGCCAACAAGGAAAACGTAGGTAGGGGTAAGGAATTGGTGTCAGCTGCTCTTGCAGCCCCCTGAAAATGCCCAGAAATAGATGGTGCTCTGAGATGTATATCTTTTACTCCTACATTTGAAAACTGTCATTGTTTTTTTCTTTTTTTTTTTTTTCCCTTCATTTTCTTCTCTTTGCAAATCTAAACAGACTCTTGAGGTGGGGACCACACTCCCCTCTGGTGACCCCCTCAAACAACAAATGTCACGCAATCGCTATAAGCATGAGCTCCAGCCCAGAGCTCACACCCCTGACGGGGCCAGCCGATGGCTCTGCTGCCATCACTGCTCTCCGAGCAGCCCTTCAGGAATTCCATGACCCATAAGCCGACAGAAGTGATCTCTGGGACCTTTTCACTTTTTCCTAAGACATAAATGCAAAGCGTGGATCTTTGTCTAGACCTAACTTTCCCACGTGGCCAAGCAAGCTCCATTTATTCAGGCTTTTAGAGAACAAAGCAGGCATACCAGCCTCAGGCTACGAAATGAAAGGAGCGTTACAAAAATATGAAAATAAAATGTTCCATTAAAAAAATAATTTCATCACAACTCAAAACCTATTCCCTGCTTCAAATTGGGCCTCAGACGGTAGCGCTTACTTTGCATACTGCTCTGCTCAACTGAAAACTTGTATTAATAACGTGCTTCTGTTTTTTTAAATGATCACAACAGATGGATTTATACATCTAAAATAGTAACCAAATTCTAATAATGAGGCCATTTAATATATGCCTCCACTTCTGACAAGTTAATACTCGCTTTGAAAGCAGCAGTCCCCAAACTAATATGTTTGTATCCTAATGTAAGTTGCACGCCCGTGCTCCCTGCTAGCTGCACACTGCGCTGCCCTGACAGATAACACTGCTCCGCAGACCTTGCTCCTTTACTCCGTGTAGCAAATGCATGCACAACTTATGAAAGCAATTAATGATCAAGATTAGGACATTTGTAACAAACAAAAAAACATAGAAGAAAAACCATGAAGGCCAAAACTACAGATTTAACAATGTTCTCTGATGCTTTGAAACAAGTCAGTTTTGTTTCAAATGGGGTTTGTGAGGTACACATACATCCATGCACACGGGAGATATTTATGAAACACCCCGTGACTATTCTTCATCAAAGTGAACCTTAAGAAATTAAATGCACTTGTTAATAATCATTTATTCTAACTCGATATTCTTCAAACTACAATGACCTATAGGACAATCTGTCCCCAAACCATTTTTACTTATATATTTTCCAAAGATACCACCACCGAGATTGAAGGCATGGAAAGATAGTGGGAAATAAAGCAGTTCTGAACAGATTAGCTGTGCAAAACTTTTTTTCATCATGGAAATAAAAAAACAACCATTGTTCGTATTTCTACAAAACTATCTAAAATATATATTGAAACTAAACTAAAATCAAACCGTTAGCAGCTTCAGAGCAGAGAGAAAGGAGTGGAATCTGCTTTCTGTCTTAGTACAACAATTCTCATTTATTTCAGAGGCTACACAGCTGCAGCCAAGCATCACTGTCAGCCCAGCAGGAAAAACAAATCAATTTCTGGACACGTTCAACTCCTTCCCACTGGTTTCTCACCTGAGCTGCCTTACAGCTCCTTGAGCCAGGGGATCTTGCTCAGAGATGGAAGCATCTCTATTTTGGGACTTGGCACAGGAAAAAATTAGGGAATTCTGTGGCATGGGGGACAGCCAGCTAAGGAGAATAAGATTAATTTCACATAATGAATTGGGATGCTTGGGACACTGAGTTGAGAATGCTCTTTGTGGAGCAGATACGCAACTGAGCTTCACAAACTTTATGAAATAAGGTTAATGCAGGCAGCTTCCTTTCCATGACCAATGAACGTAGCCTAAACAAAGCAAAATCCAAATAACCCAAAACAAACAAAATAAACCAACAAATAAAACAACAGCAACAACAGCAAAATAGATCCATCTTGAACAGTTGGGCTTTTCAAGTTTCTTTGCTTGTGCTGTCCAGGTCTACTCTGAACATGTTCCCTGCCAAAGCTCTTACGAACTGCATGGCATGCTGATACAGTGATCATTTTTGTCCCATATTACACTTCTGCTTCTTGCTGAAAACTTTTATCGATAATCATATGTCCATCTTTAAATAACTTTATATGTGTGGAATTAAGAAGCATGGATTTGACTCTTTGCAACTACACACCTTGTGATGATAACTGAATTTTAGTATCATGCTTATATTTGTAAGTCTCAACGCACATTTGTGGGACTCAACTTTTGCTCCTCTCATCCGCCAGAAAAACTTTGGCTTAGAACCAGAGACAACAATCAGAAGTAGAGACTGGCACAAAAAATAGTGCTCAAAAACATAAAGGTGAAAAGCTCCAAGCTTCTCACTCTCATTCCCATGTTACAACACAGTTGCACTCTACCTGAAGCCTGAATTGTAGTAGTGGAGACTGGCATCTCCTACACCAACCAGCTCCAGTTTCCTTTCCAAATATTAACTGCTCTAATATATTTCCAATTTAAAATAATAGACTGTCAGGACACCTTTAATTGGCCCATGTTCTGTCAGTGGGGTATCTGTATAGTTATTGACACAGTTCTCTCCTCTGCCAAAACTGACCACACATGAATAAATGACATTTCCAAAGCTGGATCAATGTTCCAGCTGTATTTAGCACCGTTTCACTGCTACAAAAGCTTTTAGTATACTGCAAGGCCAGCAATGTCTTTCAGCCTTGTCACACTCCAAAAATAAAGACGACTCTGTCGTCATAAAGAATAACCTTACTGCTGTGCGCGGACCCACACAAATACGTAGGTTGCTCTGAAAGTAATGCCTTCTATTTATTTCCATGGAAACTACAAGAGGCACAAAGGGCACAATAACACTGTTTGATAGACCGCAACATCATCTACAAAACACTATTTTTCAAAATAATCACTACAATTAGCTATTCATTTTTCACCAGCAGCAAGAGCCTCCATGCCACACTCGCATGTTTCTACACATAGGAATATTGATATATTAATTGGCAATGGGTTTAATCATTTAAAATAATTACTTTTCCTTTTAAATAAAAATAATAGCTCCCTAAAGGGCTCATTTGCTGGTATCCTCCTTCAATATATTTCTCCAGCTTCATGATTACCTACCAAGACAGAGCACTATTGATCTCATATGCTTGGTTGATTTGTAGATTACCATGTACTGAAAAAAAAGTCAGCTGTGAGACATTTTGCTTGATCCTGAAAAACATTTCACAAGCCAAACATATTGATTCACATTCTAATAAAAAAGAAATCAAGACTACTCTTTTCTTTGCTTGTTTTGCTGCTTCAAGAGACAGTATCCCAGTCTCTTGGGCTCTCTAATAGCATAGTTCAGAAAAAAATACCTTATTTAAGGACTTTAGCTTTCCCATTTATTATAGTCCTGAACCAAGAAAAAAAAAATAGTAGTAGGGATTAATTTTCTTTGAAATCACAAAAAACAAGAAGTCTTTGGATTCAGGAAAATTGAAGATCTTGTTCTCCCAGAAGGCATTACCCTACTTGAAGCATGAGAGCCCATGTTAATACTAGAGACAATAACCCTTTTACAGATAAATTACCTAGTTTATATCACATTTGGATTTCAAAACTTCTCTTCAGTTAACATTCTAAAAAATGATTAAACTTATTTATATTTGATTTTATGTTGCAGTACCAAGAAAACATACATTTGAAATACAGTAAAAAATTGCATTTTATTTTACTTCTATTATTTACTGGATAAGAGATTCCTAAACATCAGAATATATTTATATATGTACAAAATGGATGGATTAACTAGATTTTAGCTTTCGAAGCACTCAAATATTAAGAAATATATAGCTTTCATCATACATAAAGTTCAGTGATGAGGAGATAATCAGGAGTATATGCAAATCACTATGAGTTTGATACATATGAATCAACTCAGGCATAGCTGAAGACTAATTCCATTTGTGTTGCAAGAAAACATTTTTCTCTGTGCAAAAGGCTATCAAGTTATGGATATTACTGAATGAAGCAAATGGCTGCATAATGAACCAAGTATATCTTGAATGAGATTCTAAAATCAGATTCTAAAATCTGATTCAGACTACAGTTCTCAAGTATCAGTCAGTGGCATTTCATAGAATCATCAGATGACTCACGTTGGAAGGGACCTCACATACCATCCA
>PPHD01007247.1:0-12033 GCA_002909625.1 Bambusicola thoracicus
TATCGTATATACACATAGGATAGATTCCATATATGCTCTCATCAGTGCCTCCTACTACCTGTCTTAGTTCTTCCCTCACTGTAGAGCAATTCTAGGGCTCTAATGCCCAGCTCATGTATCCTCCTATGTGGCAAGTAGCATAAAAGTTAAGCATTTTACAAGGCTCAGTGAACTTCACTCCTAGAACATTACGTTTACTGACTCTGGAAAGGCGGCTCTGATGCCTTTTAACATAAACAACAACAACAACAAACAGAGAACATTAAACTCTTACTCATTGCTCCAGCAGATTTTAGTGTTGTGGGTGGAAATAAAAGCTTTGCTATCAGTGGAAGTATGGTGAGAAATGTGCATTGTTGTTTCACCATATCCACTGAACTCCCTTGTTTTGTGGCTATTCTCTTTCCTACAGATCCTAGCTCTCTCACCATAGCTACTGGATACATTCCAGTAGCAAATTAACAGTTGCTTTCTATCTGATTCTCATGCCTGAGGAAAATCAGCTGGTCACCCTTGCACAAATACCAGAGCTGACTTAAAACACAGAAGCACAGAATGCTTGGCTTGGAAGGAACCTCCAAGATCATCTAGATCCAAGCCTCCTGTCACAGGCAAGGTTGCCAACCACTAAATCAAGCACTAGATCCAGTTGCCCTGGACTCCATCCAACTTTGAACAAGGATGGGGCATCCACAAACAGTTTTCCAGAAGCAACACTGTTGTTCTAGTGTTTAAATAAGTGTACAGAAAAAATATACCTTATTAAATTGCTTTCATGCAGTCTCTCTCCTGCCCTCCCTCCCTTCCTTCCCTCCTTCCTTCATTTCCTTTCTTTCTTCTATTCTTCTTTCCGTCCTTTTCCCTATTTTCCTTCTTTACCTTCCTTCCTTCTCCACTTTCCACTCCCATTATCCCAGATGTAGAGGTATGGATTTTTTCATCTGTTCTACCTGCAAAACCTGCTGTAAGCTATCAACTGAGCTTTACAGTAAAACAAACAAACAAACCCTATCACACTGCTTATTCTGTGTTTAGTGGTATCTGTGGCAAAGTAATTACATATAGCTTTATACAGACAGATGCCTACTCAGAGTAGTGTTGAAAGATGTTGCCAAACTGGGGGTAGAGGAGGAATCTGGACATGTAGCTGTTTTTTCCTCTTTTTCTCTTATTTTCCCCAGAAAGTCTGTCTGTGAAGACAGTGAGAAAATAAACCTGTCCCCTCACAGACGTAGCTGCTTTATTAAATCAATCTTCAGTCAACCACAGAAAGTGAAATATAATTCAGCCTCCTAAGCTAGAAATGACAGTTCAAGAAAATGTTCAGGGCCAACAACCAACGTGGGGTGTTAATGCATTCTACCTCCTGCAATGTGTTAGTTCTTCCTGAAAGTCCTCACCTCTGACCTGACCCAGTTTGATGAAAAACATACCCAAAAGTCAGCCTTATCTTGAAAGCAGTCATTGTGGTTCTCATGAGGATGATGACTTCTTGGTGAGAAAGGTAAAACAGGCTGATTTGTCCTGCCACATGAGTAGTTCCTAAAACAATAACTATCATTATGTGTGTGGAAGGAAGAAGCAGGATTTGTGCCTCATGTTCCCTTTCCTGGCAGGGGTCATGGCAACATAAAAGTGTCAGAAGACTCTGGCTGCAACAGCAGTAGAAAGAGAAGCATATGTCAAGGAATTAGAAATGGGGGGATAACTGGTACTTTGTGCTTTTACCACAGCTTCACATGTGTATTTGTGTGTGTGGATAGTGAGACAAACTGGAAAAGAAAATATGGATACTTTCTTCTGCTCCTTAAAGCATTTCTAAAGCATACCTCTTGCAAAAACACTCCACACACACATCTGGTGTCTTGTAAGATGAGAGTTTTCCTTTACAGTGAGATCTCAGAATTAACACTCAACAACATAGCACTCACCAGCAATCATGCCTTGTCCATTCTTTGTAGAGCTCCAGCCTTTGCTGTGCCAATATTTTACCACTTTATTAAAGCTTCTTGATATTTTTATGATTTGTTCCCTCACACACATATTTCCCCACAGTTTGCCCTGGTTGTGGTCCTCAGTATTCAGCAGAAATGGCACAAAACCTCCAGCACATCAGAATCAAAGAAAAAAATAAAAGAATCCTTCATATAATACCTTTTCTATTTCCCCTGCAAGAAATTTACCGTTGCAGTGTACTTCACTAAGGCATTATTGCACTATGGATGGAGAAAGACTAAGTGTACTTCAGTAACCAGCTTCAATTACCTAAGATTAAGCTTTAACCATCAGTCAACAAAGCATCCTGGAGGGAAGGGAGGTGGCGGCAGGAGAACAGGGTGAACTCAGTTGTTTCATTAAAGCTGTTGTATTTTCTATTAAAATATTTACATATTAATTGAATCTTCATTCCCTAATTTCAAAGGTGACCCTTAATCACATGGCGAAGGACATTCTCCATGAAAAGGCACTGAGACACTTGCATTACTGGCACCCATTGCTATGACTGCAAGAATTGAGCCCTCCTTGAATTTTGTTATAGGGCTTTGGGCATGCAATTGCCAAAGTCAGTTACTCCTGAGAAGAGATGAATGTGTCTATGAAGCTACAACTCCCCAGACTTTGAAAGAATTATATTTTCAGCTGTCTTCTCACCAATTGTCTTTTGCTACTGTGTATTCAGGTCCCATTTTTTACATTCCTGTCTCTTCATCTTCACCATGCATGGAGTTCAAGCACCTCCCTCAAGCTCACAAATTAGTTTAGGAGTTGAATCTACTCAGTGCCCATTATTCATTTCCTCATGCTGAATCCTGGAGGAGTGATTTCACCTTTGCTCTGTTCTCACTGGGAAACCACATTGTGTTAATTGTCTCTAAGTCCTTAAAGGATGCCAGAAGTATTTAGAACAGTGCAGTATATTAGGACAGCCATAATTTCTGACACAATTTTACTGGTTTGTGACAATGACAGGAAAAGAGAAGACATGGTAGTGGTGCCTGTCTAGAAGAGGGCACTGAACTTGACCCAAAGCTTCTCAGAAATACAGGTCAAATCTAAATTCCCACTGCTACAGCCACCACTACCATTATACACAGTTATCTCCAGCCCTGAACCTCTCCTGTGTTGCGCAACTTAAGGACATTTTGTCTCCCCATCTCTGTTACCTGGGAGAAGAGGCCAACCTCCTCTACAACCTCCTTTCAGGGAGTTGTAGACGGCAATAAGGTTTCCCCTGAACATCCTTTTCTCTAGAATCCCAGTTTCCTCAACTGGGACTGTTTAGTCCTCCTGACTCTGCACTCCCCACTGCCAGGAAATGCTAGCCCAGGTGTAAGAGAGGGCTCTCACATTCATTTTGCAGCTACAGTGGCCCCAGCACCAATCCAGCACTACAGCATGGGCAACAAGAGTAGGACCTTGGCAAAGGAAGAGCAGCAGCACACACAGTTTCATATACAAATAGAGACAGACTTGCATTTGACCCAAATTGTCAAGAATCCTGCAATGACCAGTATGTAATTTCTCCCACTAATCGACCATAAGAGGCAGACAATATCAGCTTGCTAAAGCCAGGAAACTGTTGCGTTTAGTTTTAGTTTGTTTTGTTTCGTTTTCAGATAATAATTTAATTAACTGTGATTTTCCTGGCAATCACTTGTATTTCTTTTTCCTGTAACTTCAATGAAAGGGCTGATTCCACGGGCTTAGGGACAGTAATGGTTTAACGAGCCGACTTATGTTCTGTTTATTGTCCTGCCTCAGGCACAATCACTCCATAGCAGGAGGGGAGAACACAACCAGCTCACCTAGAACTGGAGGTGCAACTCAGACCTTCCTGTGAGCAGCATCCCAACAGGAGTCAAACCAGCCTGAGGCTTCTTACCTTGTGGTTGTAGCAGTTCTGAGCCTTTTCTGGACCTGGAGCATTTTAAGAACCTGGCAATATTAACAATGTCGATTATTTTGCCAGTCGTTCCCACTCTACTCCCTTTTCTCTCCCGAAAGAGACTGTTTTTTTTTGTTTGTTTGTTTGTTTGTTTGTTTTTTTCTTTTCTTTTCTTTTTTTCCCTGTGTCTGAATCTTGGAGGGAGGCTGCTGGGAAGATGTGCGATGATTTTGAGCTAACAGTGCCATCTAGTGATGCAAGGGGCACACGGGCCTCTGAGCCACATGGCAGAGCTGCAGTCCTCGGGGGCTTCACAGGGAAGTAATCACCTAGCATAATGTTCAGTAATGCCCCTGAGGTGCTAGAGTTACCTGTCGCAGAATCCACACATGCTTCTGAAACATCCCTGGAGGTGAAGCAGACGCTATCCAGAGCTTGGGGGAAAAAAAGAAGGAAAAAAAGAAACAACCCATGGAGATCTGTATGTGGGGGGTTAGGAGTCTGCTTAGTACCTGCAGGATTGAGATAAATGATCAGATCTGGTCCTGCCCTTGAATATCGCTGGTAGCTATATACACCTATATTTCACATACACGGGGGGTATATGGGAGCATATGCATCTACCTTCCCAGTGGCACATGTTAAATCTTAAGAAACTAATCCCCAGTGAATGTAGTTATCTCATTAATTTCCCGACAAGAGGGAAATACACACAAGCACACAGAGGCACCAGTCCTCAATAACAGCCAGATATGTACATTCATGACTATTTGAAATACTTCACTACAGTGACATAACCAAAGACACGTAAAATCTCAGGGACTATTTAGTATACTCCAAAATATGATTTTTTCAAGCGTAGGCATAGTGAGTTTACTCTCTATCCCCACTGTGAAGCTTTTTCTCCATATGGCATTCATAATTTGCCTTTATATCTGTCCTTTAGGATACAAATGACCACCTGAGAACTTCTTCTTTAAGCCTGAAGCATGCAATGACAATGCTTGTTGTGATTTATTTTAATGAGAAGGTAAAGCACTATTATAGAGGCAGACTCTAAGTAAATTATTCCTTCCATCTGCTGAAGGAGTGTGCTGGATCACATCTTTCTGTACCTTCATACAGCTGATGAAATGAGAGAGAGTACAAAGATGTTCTCATTTCCCCGTGTTAAATAAAGGAAAAGTGGGACCAGAAAGATCTTCAGGGATTTGTACCATTATGCTGGAGTCAGAGATCTTAAAGGACCCAGCTGCTGGTTGCTTGGCTTGTATTTATTTGTTTATATTTATTCTGTATCTTGTGTTTTGAAATTTCACAGAATCACAGAAACACAGAATTGTGGAGATTGGAAGGGACCTCTGGAGGTCATCTAGTCCAGTCCCCCTGCTAAAGCAGGTTCTCTACAGCACGGGTCACACAGAAAGGCATCCACATGGGTCTTCAATACCTCCAAAGATAATGACTTGCAACACTTGGAGAAGAAATCTGCTTCTTTTCCTTTCCCTGTTCATCAGTTCCTTCTGGTTTTAATTCCTGGTTGTCTTTTCTTTGTTTCTTTTTTCCTCTGACACTTCAGGGTTTGCCAAGGGGTGCAGGGTGGGATGTGTTGAGGGTCAGAACCATACAAAAATCACTCCATTATTCGGACAGCATCTCTTCTATACGTGATTTTCATTCTGCGAGCAGAAAGGAATTTGTGGAACAAAGCTCTGCAGTTCTGCAAAGTATGGTCTTCTTATAGAATCACACGTGATTTTTTCCTGTCATCATTGGCTTTTGCAGAGGATGAATACATTGGCAGTGTTGAACCTCTCACACATCATACTTGGAGATTTTGTTCTTTCCCTCGAAAAGTTAAGTTTCATGTAGGCTGTTTGAAAATATTTTCTGCCCTAGAGTTTCAAGTATATATTCTGTGGACCAAACATTAATTGCCTTGGTGTAAGCTTGAGGACTGGGCTTCATGACCCCAAAAATCACCTTGTGCTCTTAATATCCTTTTCCTTTCCTGTTTTCCTGTTTTTTTTTTTTTGTTGTTGTTTGTTTTTTGTTTTACAGTGTTTCTTTCTTTAAACCTTAAAATGGCTACAGCATCTAGCTTGAAATCAAGTTGTAAAACTAGGATGTGATCAAGAAGAGCCTGGAGAAATAAATCTGGGGACTTGCTTTCTCTCTCTCCCCTCACCATTTGTTGGCCAAGACTGCAGAAAGTAAACGCACACCTGGGAGACTGTCTGAAAGGTTTGCCCAAGAAATAGAACATCACTACTGCAAGAAGCTGCAGGGACCGTGTGTTCTTTGTGTGATTTGGGCAGTGAAGATATGTGTGTTTGTGACACACAAAGGCTATCACAGACTCACAGAATTGTAGGGGTTGGAAGAGGCCTTTGGATATACATTGCCTGACTTTGTTGTTACAGGACCCTTAATGGAACCAAGTGAATACTTAAAGTGCAGAGAGGATTGTGTCTGCATGGGGTGGTGGAGTGCTTTGCATTTTGGCCAAGGCCATAGAGAAGGTTCAGGTTGGACATCAGGAAAAATTTCTTCTCAGAAAGAGCAGTGATGTATTGGAACAGGCTGCCCAGGGAGGCAGTGGGGTCCCATGGAGGTTTTCAAGAAACATGTATATGTGTCACTGAGGGACATGGTTTAGTGGCTTGGTGAGCTGATGGTTGGACTAGATGATTTTGGTGATACTTTCCAACCTTAGTAATTCTATCATTTTATTATACAGATTGCTTTTCTCCTCCTCTCAGTTTGAATCAGCATTACATCTGTCTCCATTACACAGTTGGTATTTTCTCCAGATTTGACAGTTAATTTAGTAGTTTAGTAATTAGACCAGAATCCACCACATTCCCAGCTACCATTCTCATTTATGAGGATCTTGGGGAGTTTATCTAGGGTTATAAGGTCTGGGGATTTGGAATTATGTAGGATTTTTTTTTAATTTTTATTATTGTATTTTTTTAATGGGATGTTCCATTTCATGCCCTGATTAAAGAAAATCCAGACCTTGTTCTCAGAAGATATGTTGTATTTGGAGAGGTGAAATTTTACCAACTGCATCTGGTAACACCACTTTAAGAGTTAGATATTCATCTAATCTATTAATTTAACAGTACAGTGGAATGATCGAATGAGCATTTTTGTCTCTCAGATTGGTCATCCATGTCATCAAGTCATGCTGTGCTCCCTCTATGGTCAAAGCACTCAGCAGCATTTAGCAACCTCCTAAAGATCACTAATTGTATTAAATTATCCTTGTAAACTATAATAACAACACAAATTCCTCATGCAGATGGGGACTCCTGCACTCTAAATAGGCAACACTAGATGAGATGAATCCTGTTCTACTTTATACTAAACCCTGTGGTTTTAAATGGAAAATGTTAACTACGAAGAAACCTAGCAACCAAAATTTATCCAGCAACCAAAATTAACTTAAGCAGAAGATTCCAGAGAGAACAAAGTTCAAATATTAGTTCAAATATGCACTGGTTAAATAGTGGGAGAGTGAGATATACACAATACATGTACAAGGATATAGGTGCTATGATTCATATCCATTCCCATAAATTTCAGTGGGAGCAAAAATTACCCAAAGGAAAAAAAATTAAAAAGGAAAAGAAACTGAAACTGTAAATAAGTAAAAACTTGAGTAAACACAGAGTCTGCTCCTACAACAGGAATAATAATGGTCCTTTTAATAATGCAGTATCTTTGGATCATCAGATCCACGTTTTGAAAGGGAAACCTCTTTGGAGCCGTTTCAGATGAATGTTGTTAGACTAATTAGCAACGTGTTTGTCACATTCCCAGCTTATTCACAGGAGAATGCATTCTAAAAGGTTGCTGCCTTCATTTGAGTTCATTAAGATTGTATGTGCTTTTATAGCTACAAAACTTACAATTTTGCTTATTCTTTGGAAAGAAAAATTAGAGATCAACTTGAAAAAATCTCTGATTCAGACTGCATTCAATTACATAAATACATTATTTCATATAATCACAGCGTCAATAACTTGTCTCATTTGTTCTACTGCTTGCCAACGTTTATGGGAAACACCTTCAGCCCAGAACTTAAAAATACTACAAATACTACAATTTATTTACACTTTAAGAGCTCATGCTTAATAATATAAGCCTTTTCTTTTTCTCATAAGACTCTTATCCTCATCTTCAGCTGTGAGGCCGGACTGATTAACAGCTGTACTGGGGTACAGCTACTCTGTATTCCCCCTGTTCCCA
This sequence comes from Bambusicola thoracicus, assembly GCA_002909625.1. Lineage (NCBI taxonomy): Eukaryota > Metazoa > Chordata > Aves > Galliformes > Phasianidae > Bambusicola > Bambusicola thoracicus. The sequence goes on from PPHD01007247.1 coordinate 8,144, forward strand.
GCAGCTTAGAAGCAGCTGTGCAGAACATAATGGAAGGCAGCAGCATGAACTGATATGGATCAGGAGTGCAACAAAGGACCTTAAACTTTATTCTCAGTGATGATAAGATGTTGATTTTTTTCCACTGTTGCAGATTGGTAATGTTTTTAGACCAAAATATATTCAAAACATCCATGTAAAAGCAATTAAACCACCTGTTTTTGTCATTTTTCTATCTTCAGGGTTTTTGTTTGTTTGTTTGTTTTGCAGTCTTTCACTTAAGAACAGTATGGTATATGTAATGTAAGATTCAAACTTACATATCTCTCCTACAATGCTATGCTGGGATAACAAAGGACAGTCTTTATTCAGTGAGTCCTGAGACTGTATGTGCTGAAAGATGGAAGGAAAGAAAGAAAATACGCAGAATAAAAGATCACCAACAGAAAATGGCATTCCTGAAGAAAGCTGTTGATACAGATAAATTGAACCAAAACACATGTAACAAAAAAATAAATTGGCATAAATTCTGCCTACATTAAATCCCAGGGGGATTTTTTTTTTCCCATTTATTTTAATGGAACTAGCATTTCAGAGCATACTCTGCTGATGCTGTAATCACCGAAGAAATTTCACAGCTAGTGGAATATAATTAAACAGAGTAAAGCATCATCAGTTAACTAGGACCATGTGAGAGGACTCTGCAAAGACAGACCTGCAAGCTTCTTTTAGAAGGAAGAGACAGAGAATAGAAAACAGAGACAGCAGGGTAGAAACCTGCATCTAGAAGAAGGTGTGAGCAGTAATGAGGTGATGGTAAAAATTCAGCACATCCCTCACTGAGCTACAATTCTGTAGGTGGACTGGAAACTTCTCAGAATTAGCAAGCCAATTACTTAGAAGGGAGGAATTATAATTATTTGGCCAAGTGTGAAAAAGAGAGAGAGAGAGGGAGGAACATATAAAGTTCAAGCAGAAAGAAACTGCAGAGAGCATTTTTTTTATTTAAAGCTAAGGAAAGAGCATATTGTGAACAAAGAAAAGGACACCATTAATGCAATTACAGCTTTAGAGTCATGTTGTAGACAGACTTGGGCCAATTGTTACCAAAAGAGCCAGCATTCATTATAATTCATTTAGAAAGGATAATCTAGCTGTTGAAAACTCAGTGAGCCAGTGGAAAGAAAATAGGACCCAGTGAAAAAGTATGAAAGGAAAAGTAATCAAACCACATAGAAGGCTGCATGACTCTCTGTTCTTTCCTTCCGCATATTCCACATATTAAGACCTAGATCTTCAGGAAGGGACACCTGCTCTGATTAGTACCATGTTCCCATCTTGTACCCTCAGGTAAAAAATGGATTGCCACTGTGTGTGAGAAGAGGAAGCAGGCACAATGACTGTCAGTTCAAAGAAAAAAAGAAAGCCTGAAGACATCCATGCTAAGCAAGTACTCTGCATTAGTATTAAAACTATCACTGCAGCCTATTTGACTACAGTCATGCAAGGATATACTCAGACAGTTCTCTTGGCGGAAGACATATTGATGGCTTTAAAGTCAGGGGCATCGACCCAATGGGAACTGGATAAAACTTGTCATGCACAGCTTAACGTATGAAATAACAAATGCTTACTACTGTATTTTGGTATGTGCTTAATTACAAATAAATGGAAAGAATGGAAAAGAGAATATTGAAAGGTTTGATTGGACAGCTACATTAGGAAAAAAAATCTTGTTCATCTCTGCTTTTGTTTGTCTAATACATGACTTTCTTTTAATTGTTTGCATTATCTACATATTTCCTACTCATTCATGCTACAGCACTGAAATTAGAAAACAATTTTCTCTGTATTTAATAACTCCTCAGACAAGTTCCGATGGAAGCAAAGACAACAAATATTACTCTGTAAAGCACCATTTTATTTCAGGGCATGGTACAGACAGATTCCCTTTTCTGTACCAGGGAAACTGAAATATAACTTTCTTGATAATGTCTGTGAGTCTTTCCATCTTCAGTCACTCATAGCCTTTGAAAATATGAAAAAAAAAAAAGTTTTCATTTTCTATTAGAAATAAAAAGGAAAAACAATATGAAAATGGAGGAACCAGTTTTCAGGAGAGGTTTCAGACACAGACATCTCTGTTCTGCCTTGACCAGAAGGCTTGACCACCATAAGCAGAATTTTGTCACCAAAAATTCTTGCACAGCATTGTGAGACATTGCTTATGATGTAATCATCAGAAATAATTAGGATTTAACAGGTTTCAGTCATTTATAGTGAGGGTGTTTTGTTTGGTTTTTTTGTTTGTTTTTCACAAGTAAATGTTAATTTGGGTATAAATTACTTTCTTTAAATTCTCCAGCCAATGTATTTTCAGACAGTAACTGAAGTCTTTCTTTATTTTCAATCTTTTGTGTGCTGTGGGATCCTGGTTTGCTGGAGACCAACTGCTGTCATCTGAAAATATTCAAGAAAGAGGAAATATCCTCAAACTATCTAGGAGCCTGTTGTTCTGTCAATGTGGTCATACACACTCCAAAAAAATGATCAGGGGCTTCATGCAGCACAACAGATTGCACCAAGAAGCAGACCATTTCCCTCTCAACTTTCTCCTGTCTTCACATTCCTCGTGTTCCTTGTTGTACTCACAAGTGTGTGTATGTGCATGTGCAGGTAGATGAGTGTGTATGTGTGTCATTAGTGTCAATGTTTAAGTGTGTCAACAGTTTAAGGGCTGATTTGGTGCAGTTCCATAACCCAGAAAGGCATAAGGAAAGAGGGTAGAGAGATGGGCCTAAAACAAAGCGGAAATGATCTGAGGATAAACAAACTAATTTACTAAATAAGATATCGGAATGCAAGATAACACACTATAATACAATATAATTGGAACTGGAGCTAATAAATCAAATATAATGAGAGAGAGTGGCTGAAAACCGAAGGCCTTATTCTAATGCTGAGGTGACACATGCGGTTGGGAAAAGCAGAAGGAAAGAGAGCCAGGTCCCATGACTTTGCCAGGGATTTTATCTCCTCTCTGAACACAAAGTCCTCTGGGGTATATAGTTCTTCTTCTCTTCTGAAACAGGTACCCAGAACTGGAGCATTAACTCTTTAACTCCCAATGCACTACATGATGTTATGATATGGAATACCGATAATCAAAAATTATAAAACCAGGACAATATGCATGCCTACGTGAATGGTTTGGCTAAACTTTGGCTCCAGTAAGAGACTGGTGGAAGTACTTACGCTTAAAGCTTCTCAAAACCCTCAGGAAAATTTCTTATTCTCATGGAGGCTGACATCTTAGGGTTTTAGTACAGTTTAAATGTCTAACGACCTGGAGAAAAGATAACTTAAATTCCTGGGAAAACTTTGTGAGAAATAACTTAATCTCTTCCATCCACGTTCGCCTGACATGTTGACCTTTATGCAGTTGGTGTGGGAGGGCTCATGCAGTTCTCTACATCAGTGTACTCAGGCAGCTGGAGTCCTTAACCTTCCTTTGTGCAAAAAGGAGTTGTTTCATTAAGTACATTTATGTTGCTATGGAAATGTAATACTTAGCAGATGAATTGTGTTGTCAAGGAAAAAAAATATATGCATCCCTTTAAAGTTCCTCTGGGATGATTACTCCCTTAGAGAGCTTCTGCTGTAACAACTCTGAGTTCTTTATTTATGTCACTGGAATCTCTACAGGAATCAGAGCTCTGGATGCTCTCCTTCTGAGCTCATCCTTCTCTCCACATCTTTTGTCCTTTCATCATTTTAGTCTCACACTTGCTGCTGAAAATGTTTCCTTTTCCTAGATTTTTAGGACATGAAAGCCATTGACTACAGCTACACTACCCTTAGGCAAATTTCTTTAAAAAAAAAAACCAACCAACCAACCAACCAACCAACCA
>PPHD01007247.1:12053-23339 GCA_002909625.1 Bambusicola thoracicus
AAAAAAAAAAAAGACCCACATGGAACTTAATTATTCTGTGTCAGCGAATCTTTTCTGAGAAAACTGTGTCAGCCACTTAAAAATGTGTTTTTTCTCCTCACAGTTAACAGACACAGTGCAGAAAGGGTGAAAAAGCAGGATTTGCAAGCACCACCCCTTCATTAACACATCCACATCTCAAAACACGTTCCTGTTTTGTTTCAGCAAGAAAAAAAAATCTCCATACCTCCCTTGACCCACATAGTACACAAAGTATGCGTTATGGGAGAGTGCTTATCAAATATGAACAGAAGTTGATGTAAAATTCTGGAGAAACAGCAACCGTTTTGTTTTAGCACAGAAATAGTAGGGACAACACAATGTGAGCCTGGAACCCAGAAAGCTGCTGAGATGCTAATATGGAGGCAATTGCAATGAAAGGACAGTTCTAAAGCCTTCAAAACCTGAGGAAGTTAATGCTAATGTGTACACATTAGCAATGGAATAGAAACTGAACTCCTTCCTTATAACATTGCATGCATTTGTTTTCATGCTTTATCAATTGAGTTGCAGATGCTGAAATAACTTACCTAAGAAGTTGTTTAAGGATATGCAGCAAGCTGGTGGCATAGCCAGGAGTGCAGTTTGATAAAATATCATGCTATTGTTGTTCCAAGCCTGGGCTAACAGCTATGTAGAGACGTAAGTCTTTCTGTCAAAGACTATGCACTGATATTTTTATCTGACTAAAGGGCCTTAAACATAGGGACCTGGCAAGGATCAAAGGAATAGCGATAGATGTAGTAACACTACTGATATAATGAGTGGAAACCTTAACAGAGAAAGAAGGATTAGGCTATTGTCCTGCTGTGGAACCCATCAGGAAGAGACAAAAGAAGACCCCTCTTCACAGAAAGCCATTAGAACAGAGGGATTATTGATGAAAGGGGTGAACAACTTGAGACAAGGTTGCTTTATTCAAAGTTTCCCGAAGAAAAGATGCTTTAAACTGTGATTTCCAAAATTTCTAATTGGCTTCGTGAAATGTCACCAGATGACTGTGATAACAAAGATTAATATATGGTAGTATCTTTCCCCACACCGAGAAGTGAATACTCAGGATTTTTGATACATGCAGCTCACTCAAAGATTCGGTCTTTTTCCCATCTTTCCTTTTTCTCTGCTGTAACATTATCAGAGGTAAATTTTGGAAGTGCCCAGTGGGTTTTCTGATTTTCTGAAGAGCCTGCCTTGCACCAACAGACCCTCGTAAGCCCAGGAAACTAAACACATATGTTTCAAGCACTTTGAGTTAGCTACCTCCCAGAAGAGTATTTTTGTAGCTGAGTCTATATAATCACAAAACTACTCATGCACAGCTCAGGAAGAGACTAAGAAGTTCATTTCATATCATGTGGGACTCTATATCTCAATACTGAAGTGACCACGTGAATTTAGAATTGACAATGTATATGAAAGTACTCATGTACTGAGCAAAATAATCACACTATAAAATGTAATGGACATTGAACATTTTCACTGTCTCAGCTTCTACATCAAGCTCTCAAGGAATTACCTAAACTGCAAAGATGAGCATGTTTCCATCTCTGCTTTGAATGAAAAAGTTGAATAACTGGAGCCTGGATTTACACAGATGGTTTAGAGGAAAACCTGTGTTTCTGCATGTCTAGTCTTTGTTTTATTAATACATCATATTTTGTTGGTATATATATGCTCTCAAAAATAGATGCCAAGGCTCTCATTTTCTTCTTAAAATAGTTTTAAAATTATTTTAAAATTATTATCTTGTGATAAATATAAAAGGTAAATTATTTCTGGTTTTTTTTTTTTTTTTCCATAGGCACATATTGAATTCTTCACTGAATTTGAGTTTGGTTTACAAACTAATATATTCCCATTATAAAACATTTCTGCATTTGAATTGACTATGTTTACCTGACTGTAGTAATATTTCAGAGAAATCGCTCTGCATTTGTTCGTTTCTTCTTAATGTTATGCAGTGTCACATAGGTTGCAATTCAGACCATCCTGAAGCAGATAGCAAGGTTAGATCACGTCCGTTTTATCAGCAGGTTGAAACCATTTTTTCTCTTTGTCCCTGCAAAAATATGATTAATGACTGAACAAATAACTGCATAATTAACTCTGAATTGATGTAGGAGATACTCTTTATATCTAAGACCACAGTTGTACTGGAACAGGCACTATGTAGTTAAGTTATAGGGTGGCATAATATACAACTGTGTCCTCTGTTTTAGCCCTGATTAAGTTGGAAGGGTATCCTGCAAGAATTTGGGTATGGTGAAGGCAGCCATAGTAAGAAAATAATATCACTAGTGTTTTAAGAAAAGGCTTAGTACAGCCTCTCGGCAAACTTCTGGTAGTGAGAGCAGATATTTACCTTGGCCCAGTCTTCAGTTAACTCATACCTCCTCTTTCAGATGAAGACAGCAACTGACAACACACTATGAATCATAGGGCACATATGAGTGAAGGTAAATGTAAGACAGAAAATGAAAGTGGAGAAAAACAAGTTAAAGAAGATATGCCTGCATTTCAGCAGGATTGCTTTGACTTATCTGTGACAGTCCAACACGAGATTCCCCAGTTAATTTAATTTACCATTTGTATTTCATTCTGTCCTTCTCACCTATCAAGATTTCTCGTCAGATCTTCAGCTGAAGGTGAAAGAGCAATCATTCTACTTCATGAAAGCTGATTTCCAAAGCTCCTTCAAGATTTTTGCTAGCACGTTTATTTCTACAGGATTTACTTACTTTACCTAGTGAAAATTCCACAGGAAAAAAAAAAAAAAAAGTATGTTGGGAAAAAGGCATATAGAACAGAGGAAGAAGTAATGGAGGAGAGAAAAGTGTATTGTCCACCTGCCTGTCATAGGAGACACAGATAAGAAGATCTTTCAGACAGACCTGCTGTCACCTCTGTAATGCATTACAGAAAAATGGCTGTCTTAGATGCCTAGGATGCAAGAGGCAATAAACATTTACTCTGAGCTATAACTCTGAATTGTGCAACGCATCACTTGAACTTTCAGGTTACTTAAGTATCACATGTAGCTAGAGAGGATGTACAGGTAGAAGAGGAAAACAACAAAAAAGGAAAAGTTGGGAATGTATATGTATTTATAGGATTGCATCAAAGATGGCAATGATAAGGTCTTTGGAGAAGAGTATAAAGGTATTGCTTCACTTAATTTTTGAGGCCATCTGGTGAAAATCCATTGAAATTGGGTATTAAACAAAGCACTTTGAAAACTTAATATTTTTCATTTTCTACTTATGGAAGAAATCCTGATCCATGATCCTTGCAAATTATAAAATAAAACCAAAAATTTAATTGCACTCTCGTGTGTAAACAAAAATAATTTACCAAAAATGGGAAAATTCAGGATTTTCTTATTTGTGTTTTATGTCTCAAACCTTTTATTTATTCTAATTTATGAATGTATTCTGCTGTCAGGATGCTAAAATGTAATGTATTTAATATCTTCCTTTTCAGCTTGCACTTAAAGCTGTTGATAGGTTTTGTTACCAAATGTGGGTCTTATTTAGCAAATATAAACTTATTTTTTACTGCATCATCTTACATATCCTTCTCTCTTAAATAAACAATGTAAAGCCTTTTGCCAATAGTAGGACTATGAATTTATAACTAGGCTAACCACGGAATGCATCCAAACTAGTGTATTTTCCTTTCTCATTTGTTCCAAGCTATTTTTTTCCTGTATCCAAAGTCCCAGTATCCAGGTGGATCAACAAAAGCTTCCTGATTTAAAATATCAATTATGGTTAATGGTGTTTATACAACATTTTAATGGATTTATGGTTGTTTATCTCTTTGCAGTTAGCTTTTGTCATTGGGCTAGTCCTTGAAATGCACTGGTAGGAGTCTTTAAGATCCTCCACGTGCAAAGCAGCCATATTGAGGAAGAAGTTGAATGGACACTGTTTTGATTTTTAATGTATCTGTGGTTTTTTGTGTGTATTCATGTGTGTGTGTGTATTTGTGCATCTAGAATTGTATAACCGTTAGAGTTGAAAGTGACATTTAAAAGTCATCTAGTCCTGTTTCTGTGCAATGAACAGGGACATGCACAGCTAGATCAGGTTGCCCAGGGCCTGATTCAGCCTCACCTTGAAAGTCTCCAGGGACGGGGCATCCATCACATCTCTGGACAGCTTGTTCCAGTGCCTCTCCACCCTCACTGTAAAAGACTTTTCCTTATATTCAACGTAAATCTACCCTCTTTAAGCTTGAAGCCATTTCCCCTTGTTCTGTCACCACAGACCCCTCTAAAGAGTCTGTCCCCTTCTTTCCTATAACTCCCTTTTAGATATTGATAGGACACCATCAAGTCACCTCAGAGCCTTCTCTTCTCAATGCCCAGCTCCCTCAGCCTGTCCTAAAAAGAGAGGTGTTCCACCCCTTGGATCATTTCTGTGGCCCTCCTCTGGATGCATTCCAACAGGTCCATGTCACTCTTGTACTGAGGACTCCACATCAGGACACAGTACTCCAGGTGAGGCCTCATCAGCACAGAGTAGAGGGGCAGAATCACCTCTCTCGCCCCGCTAGCCACGTATCTTTTGCAGACCAGGATACACTTGGCTTTCTGGGCTGCAAGGGCATATTGCTGTCTCATGCCCAGCTTCCCCAGGACTTTTTCAGCAGGGGTGTTCTCAGTCCTTTCATTCCTCAGTTTGTACTGGTATTGAGGGTTGCTTCAATACAGGTGCAAGCCCTTGCATTTGGATTTTTTGAACCTCATGCAGTTCACTCAGGCCCACTGCTCAAGCCTGTCTAGATCCCTCTGGATGGCATCCCATCCCTCTGGTGCGTCAGTTGCACCCCACAGCTTGGTGCCATCAGCAATCTTGCTGAGGGTACACTCGACCCCACTGTCAATGTCAATGATGAAGATATTAAGGAGTATCAGTCCCAGAGCTGATTCTTGTGAGACACCACTCTTCACTGATCTCAATCCAGACATTGAGACATTGACCACCACTCTCTGGACTTGATCCTGGAGCCAATGTTTCATCCATTGAACAGTCCATCCATATCTTGCATATCTTTCCATGTCTTTCCAATTTGAAGGGAAGTATGTTATGAGATAATGTGTCAAAGGCCTTACTGAAGTCTAGATAGATGGCATCAGTGGCTCTTCCCTTCTCCGTTGATGCAGTGAAACCATCATAAAAGGCTACTAGGATTGTTTGTTTTTCCAAGGTGGCATATATATAATAAAAAAGACACCATTCTTGTTAAAAATAGTCAAAACTTCCATTTTTTTAACATAGGAACATATATATGATATCTCACATTGCTCAAGCCACTTGTATTCCCTGTTCTCTCATATTTCTTCTTATGTTTCTACCCCCCACCGCCTGAATCCTGCAGCAAATAAACAGTCAGAATACCAATAATGAAACCAAGAGGCAGCCCTCTGCAAAGATGATCCAAACTTCTCCCACGCACCACTGCCTACTCTTCCCCCTCCCCTCGCCCCAATAAACAATGTCAATCTCTTATATAAGCAAAGCCTTGTATCTCAGGAAATAGCCTGGCTTCTAAAAATCAGCTGAGCTACTTACAGCAAAGTGGATTTGACTTTATCACTAAATCGTAAAAAAGTAGGATTATGGATTGTTTCCTTTTCAATTTCTCAGGCTTGTGCTTCAAAGCAGGGTAGAAGCTTGCCGTAAAGCATGGCTTCAACTCTGAGAGCTAATCCCTTTCTTTCATGCAGTAGTTGGGGATGTTTTTGCTCCACTCTGAGACACCGCCCTGTATTTATCCATCACTGCTGCTGTCTCTAAACAAGTTTTGTTCCTCCTCTCATCCCTCACTGTGTTGATAGGATTCCTGTCCTTCACTTGCTTTATTAGGCATTAGATAGCCCCAGTAAGGTTAGCTTCCTTTATAGAGAAGAAGAGTTTCCTAGTCAACAATGTAAGGAAATTCTGTAATTCTGCATGCTGTGCCCAAGCAGGAGTTTGCCACTGCACCCCACAGAAAAGAGAAGAGCGGGTATTAAGGCCATTCGGAGCATGCAGACATAGAAGTCTCTCTACACATGTGCAAGGTCTCTGAGCCAGAGCATGCTGTTAGCTATCTCAGCTTCATCTATTACGCAGACTGTGGAGACTGCACTTTGATCATAGGGGAATTGAGAAGAAAAGATACTGGAAACAGCCAAAGAGGCTTGATTTGCAACTGAATAGCCACCTGTTCTTCTGCAGTTAACCTTTCCTATCAAGGCACTCCATTTTATCTTACCAACTTTCAAAGGACAGAGAGGAACAGCTTTGTGTTTGATTCCTGGGTAAGGCCTCCTGGAAGAAAAAGTAAGGATTAAGCAGGAGACTGAGATCTTACTTCTCTGAGAGGGCTACGTTTTGCTTATACCCAGTGTCCTAATTTTTGCTCAGAGCCTCAATGATGTGTGGAGGCCAGCACGATATACAACAGAAGGGAACAAAGCAAAGTTTCCTGCCAGAGTCACAGTGTGGTTAGCCCTACCACGTCACCGTTCTTGAGCAAACAGTGAGAGAACTGAGTTTCCTTTTTGAAGAGTGAATTCTTCCATACCGTCCCTGCAATCCCAGCTAAGTATTTTCTGCAGTGTGGCTATTGGAAGGGGAAGACTCCATCTGCAAAGGAAGACTCCTATCTTTTAATCCTCACTGCCCTGAAAAAGCATATGTAGTCTAAAGACTGACCAGGATGGGTCCATTTAAAATCCACCTTGTAATCATTCTCTACTTCATTGTTCTCTAGCTCATTAGCAGAAGAGTGGTTTCACATGTGCTAGTGAGTTTTAAAACTCATAGCAAAATCTGATGATGGTCTAATGCCATAATTATTAAAGTTTGATTAATCAACAGCGAGGTGCAGTCTTAGCAGGTATTTGTTTTGCTAAAATTGCCTGGAAAGTGCATGGTTTGTATTTTGTATATTTTATTAACTATTGCTTTATATACTGCTTAATCAAAACAGCTTTTACATAAGTAAATTTTGCGAGTTAATGATTTTACTCATTCTTAATGAATTAATTGCATGTCTACATGTAAGTTCACCTATGCCAGTCATCAAATACTTAAATGTATTCAAATATTTCAGTTGTGTTAAAACTCTGGAAGAAATTTTTCCCTCAGAAAGCAGTTGGGCAGTGGAACAAGGTCCCTAAGGCAATGTTCATGGTCCTAAACTGTTGAAGTTTAAGGAGTGTTAAGATAACCCTCTCAGATGCGGGGTTTGAATTTTGCATGGAACCAGGTGTTGGGCTTGATGATCCTTGTGGGTCCCTCACAGTTCAGGGTAATCTATCAATCTATTTCACATTTCAATCATACATGTATCATAAGAAAATATGCTTGGTGTGAAACTTCTTTAAAAAACATATTTTCAATCATCCTGGCTATGAAAATAAGTTATGTGCATCTATGCCCCAGTAATTCAGTAACTTTGAACTGGGCAGCAAACACCTGGTGATTGGGACTGGCTGCAGCTATTGTGTTTTGAAAGTAAGAGGTTTTAATATAGATATTGACTACTCCATGCCAGTACATTTCATTTGATGTGCATATGTACCCTTAATGTATTTCTTCTAGAAACACTTTTGTTACAAATCTGAAATAATCCAAGAGAGAGGCTGAGAATTGGATTCTCACATCACAATCCCATCCACCATAAAGCAGGGGGACAGCCTGTTCCACCATGGGCCTCTCCATGACTGCAGCTGTGGCCCGGGGTCTGTTGGAAGAGAGAATTACTTTTTCTTTAAATCCATCTGTTCTTTTCTGGATTCAATTCCTTTTTAATCACTGTCCTCTCCTTTCTTCAGACCAGTGGAAGAATTAAAGCAAATACCTGTTAAGCAATTTCAAAAGTGAGTGCACTAAACACTTAACTTCCATCAATTTATGGCATACCCTTCCTTAATTGTTTAGAAAATTCACTGTAATCACATGTTCAGCTATGATAATTATTAAAATGAGTAGAATAAATGCTGTCCATCTCACCTGGAAAGCACTTATTAGAGCAAATAACAAATGACAACCAACCTCAACAGCAATATTTAAAGTTATAAAAAGACAGCTCTCTATAATGGCATTTTCAAGGCATATCTACAGGAAGAAATAAGATGTGTGTTCCCCGCTTATTTATATTTTTTAAAGGACTTGGTGCCGTCTTTGCTTGCTGAGAACAGTCCCACAGCAGATGTCTAATGGCACTTACCAAGGTCCTGGAGACCAAGTTGATAATAACTAAAAAGTGCAATTACAATAATTTTCTCAGAGTGCCACTGGGTAAAATCCTCCCCATTACTGTGCACAGGCTTTTAAGCAATTTTCAATCTGTGCCTCATTACACTGTTAGCAACATGTTCTTTCTCACCCCCGGCCATTTGGAAGGATAAGCAGGAGTGGAAGGGCTTTTACCTTAGCACTATTTTCAGGGTTATTTTTCTTTTTCCTTTTGCTGATGAGGCTTTTCTCTCAAAGACTGCAGATTGCATCCTGTTTTGGTCCCAGTAAAGTGAAATCAAACTCAAGAAGGTAATTCAATTGCACGTCTAGCACATGAAAGCTGACAGTTTTATCCTGCATAGCTTGTTCCGTTTCTGAAAGTTCCCAGTCACCTCTTGGTCATACTTAGAAATTGTAGGGACTTGAGGGCAGAAACTGCCAGTTGTTCTTTGTAACTTTGTTGAGTTGCAGTGCTTAACACAATGTGGATGGAATCAGGATGTAATGCATTTCAACAACAGGTGAAATTGCACTACTGGCAGAATATTCGCTCTAGTCTCGGTGATTCGGTCTGGGTTTAACATTTGTTAATAAGTCCGAAATTTGGACCTGTCTTAATGTTTTCATGTGCATGATGTATATTGTATATTACAGAATGGCTTGGGTTGGAAGGAACCTCAAAGACTATCTAGTTTCAACCCCTCTGCCATGGGCAGGGTTGCCTACCATCACCCACCAGATCAAGCTGCCCAGATCCCCATTCAGCCTGGCCTTGAACACCTCCAGGGCTGGAGTATCAACAACTTCTCTGGGAAGCCTATTCATATCTTCACTGATGGTTGTTTCAAAATTGAATTTGACATTTAGATCACAGATAAAGATTGATAGATACAAGTCCAGGGTATCCATATTAAGCGACAGCTTGATAACCAGGGTAAGATGCAGTCATATGCTTGTATTTAATAGGCCTAAGAATTATACTTTCATATAATGTACTGTACTAGTATCAGTTGAAATGACTGTAAAAACGTCTTTTTCTTTGTGACAGTAGATTAGGAATATTTTAAGTCAGCATCTCGTATTCACAGCTTCTCTGCCATGAAACAAAGTGCCCTGAAAGACAGCAGAATAAACCAGAGGATGTTTATTTTGAAGATATTTGAATGTCTTAAGCTCCTGAATCTTTTTGAGGGTGAATGGTACTTCAATTTTCAAGTAATTATGTGAAGGCAGGACTTAAACTAAATCATTCAGCAACTTTGCAAATTTCAACAGTGAATGTCTTTTAAAAATAATCTTAGTTTTCTCTTAAAGCATTCTCACATTTCAGATTACTTGTGAATTTTATTATGTTTACAAATGTGAATGTGTCTCACCTTTCTTCATCTTCACTAAGAACTGACCATGAACATTTTTTTAGAAAGTCAGTATTATCTTGCACTCTTAATCTTTTCCCATGGTTTTGGCCATTCTTCAGACATCTGAAAATGATACATCAAATGGTGAAAATTTCACTGTCTTTCTTAGCTTTTAGAGCTCATCTCACTCTTATTGTAGAAAACAGTGTCCTGGAACCTCAGTTGTACAGTTCCTCACCATTAACATTTTGGGCAACCTTCCTAACTCTGGACATTGATTTTTTTTTATTATTATTTTTTCCTGAACTAAAGCCAAGCTCTGCAGAGCTTGCAAGAACGTTCCTTCTCTCTGTTTTTTGCAACCTACTGTATGGAACCTGCTTTAGCAGGGAGGTTGGACTAGATGATCCTTAGAAGTCTCTTCCAGCCCCTATGATTCTGTAATTTTGTGATATTACTCCCTTTTTACAATCTTTCATCTTGTTTCATTTAGTGTTTTTTGAGCATGAATTAGGCAGAAGCGGCCAGAGCTGTACATTCAGTTTCAGATGAGGTTCACTCATACCTAGTATAACAAATAAGATTCATAACCTTTTATCTGTTTTTAAGTTAATATTTTTAAAAATATTTTTTCTTGGGTTTTGTTGTCTTTTGTGGAATTTTGTGTCAGTTTTGCAAGCTCCTGTATCTTTATTCTTAATCCTTCAATTGTTGTGTACTAATCAGATCAACAAATTGATCTGTCACAATCACTTCTTTGCCTGTAGGACTCAATTCCATCTTGTGAAGACATTGACTGGGCTTGTATAGTGTAGCTTTCTGTTTGGCAAAGCAGCAGCTCTTGTCTGCTCTGGACTTTTTATGTTGTATTCTCCATAGAATTCTCCGTAGAAGCCAGCTTCCTTGGTTATCTGTTATTAGTCTTCTCTTTTCATCTCTTCCTTCATCTCTTCCTCTCTCTCTGTGTTCTGTCCTTCCTTCTGTGCTCCTCTGTTCTACTGTCAGAGTCATCTTGATGGTTCTTTACAGACACACGTGAGCCATGGGTTTAGATGAAAAAAAATCATTAGGTTTTGATCAGCTTTCTATAATATATGAATCCTTTCAAAGGGAGGAACTGTAGAAGGAGCTAGGTGCTCAGGATCTGATTGTCATCCCAGTCACATCTTATGTGTTATAGAATCATAGAACAGCGGAAAGAAACTTTTAAGATCATTGAGTTCCAACCCCCTACCATGGGCACGGTTACCAGACACTAGACTGGGTTGCCCAGGACTCCATCCAACGTCACCTTGAACACCTCCAGAGGTGGGGCATTCACTGATTCTCTGGGCAACTTTTTCCAGTGCCTCACCTCCGTCTGAGTAAATACAGACCTCAGACACCAGTTTATAAACATTCATCCAAAGGGATGTCTGCAGACAGCTCAGCAGTATGAGGACCAATGCCAGCCAGGACTATTGAGAAGTCTAGATGTTATAATAATTACATAGCCTTTATAACAGCAGGGATGGAACAAAATAACTACTTCCTGGCCAAAGGAGCAGCCGCAGACTATGAAGAGTCGTATTCTGCTCTGCTGAAGCAGAGCTATGTAATTTAGATCCAGCGCTGAAAGACTTATAATCCTCCCCCAGATAACATTTCATTTGTGA